>JADLZK010010855.1:0-60740 GCA_015847255.1 Hyparrhenia diplandra | reverse complement strand
CCAACAACCGGATGAACGGCTCACCGCGTCACTAAGGTGCAACAGCGCCATCGCCTATCCCGGGTCACGAAGGTGTACCCGAGTCCTACCCGAGTGCCATATGGTAATTGTGCCAATGTGATCGGGCGCCGCTTGGTAGAACAGTAATATCACGCACGCACACATCCTCGGTGTGTGTGTGCGGGAGCAAAGATGGGCCACACCCCCCTATCTTACGCCGAAATTTTTTAGGGAGGGACATGATTTTTTCTCGCTTTGTTCTCAAGGTGGCTTCATATTTGTTTGCTAGGTTTTGTTACTTTGATCCCACCATTATATCCCAGTTTTTAATGTGATAGACGGGGGTTTTTGAGGAATTTCGCGGTTAGGTGCACAAGATCTTAATGAAATACCAATGGGGATAGGGACATTACTAAGTTTCCCTCACGTGATGTTCTCAATATTTCTCCTTTTGAATTTCTGGTCGTAAGAACTTAATGAAATATAGATGTCAATGGGAATGTTACTCCTTTATAGCCCGTGGTTTTGAGTTTTCCCGCGAGCTTTGGCGACGTCTTTGAGGCTTAGACCCCACCCCCTCCCCTCCCCGTGGGCTAATTTAGCAGGGGTGTAGGTCTTCACCTGTTAAGCTCAACAACGACCTCTCATAAAAGAAAAGGAAAAAAGCCTCAACACACGAGCACGGACCGTCTTTCCCTCACGCGCGCCTCGGTGCCTCGCCCTCGCTCAGCCGTCCGCCGCGCTCCAGTGGGTCCACCTCCCTTGTCCTTTTGCAATGTCATCTTTGGAATCTTCTTGGTTTGGCTCACTTGATCCAGTTCCTCATTTTACAGTTCAGATTAACAAGCCTTTCTCCATGGAGGTTATTGTTGCAATGTTATGGGCAATTTGGACATCTTGGAATGATGCCATCTTCATAAATCAACACTCCCTTCAGTCTTGTAAATTTATTTGAATTAGCGAAAGTTAAGCTCAAAGCTAAAGATGATTTCAAGCATCAATTGCAATTATGGCTAGGAGATTTTGTGTAATTTTGCTTATTTTCTTCATTTCCTTCTATGTTGCTTAAGGCTTGTATTTGGAGAACTCCCTCCCGTTTGCCTAAAAACGAAAGGGTAAATGGTAGTTTCTCAGATTTAAAAAAAAACAAACACAAACTTTCTCATAAATGAAGCGGAGTCTGAAACCAATGCAGCCCGTTTCTTTCATGGGCCTCAAACTCAAATACCCATTCCTTGGACTGACTACCAGCATCATTTCCAAACTACCAGCGTCCGTTGTTCCGGCCGGACGAAATCCGAAAACCCGTAACATACACTGACAGCCTCGATCCCCGCATTCATCGCGGGAATCCGCCCGTCGCCGCCGGCGACTCAGTCCCGCAACTCACCTGCTCTCAACCGCCACCACGGCGCCCTAGCCCTACACGGCTTCCAAGTCGCAGGATGCGGCGGCGGCGGCGCCCGCTCGTACGTGGCCGCGTCTCCGCCTCCGCTTCTGCCGCGCCGACGTGTCCGCTTCCCGTCCACTCCCCATTCGTCCTACTATTACTTGCTCCGCCGGCAACTATTCGCCGCCCCTCCCCCCACTAAATCCGCGGCCGTTTCCTCTCGAGCGTAGTCATGGCGGCGCAGGGATCCCGTCATGTGGAGGGCGGTCTTCGCGGCGCTGGCCGTGCTCATGGTGGCCACGCTGGTGTACACCATAGCCACCGACGGCTCGCCGTTCCGCTCCGAGCTTCTTACGCCGTGAGTACTTCTAGCATCTTATGTTCTCGCTTGCGGATTGGTAACCTGTCGCGATTTTGCGGAAATGGCTATTGGTGAAGGTTGTGGATTGTGGAACTTGTTTGTTCGGTTGATTATATATTTAAATAAAAGCGACAACGAGCCACTCTTACAGTCCAATTACCTTACGTTCTCTGGTGTTAAGCAGTAAGCTGCATATGCCAGTGGTCTTTTCATTGTGAAATGCTAAGGAGACGTGATGAATTGGTAATGGCTGCAAGGTCGTCTATGTTGTGTTGGGAAGTTCAGTTTGTTAATTAAAACCTTAGCTTTATGTTTATGTTTATGTATATACTACGCACTCAATGTTTTATAATCTCATCAGTCTGTAGTCTGTTTATCTTGCACAGTTGCAAGGTGTTGTCGGTTTTTAACCAATATGCTATCATGGAAACATAGTCTTGCTCATTGGTGCAAATTGTGTTGGTTATTTTGCTATATGCAATGAAATTTGTTCTTGCGAGATTGGTACATTCATAACAACCAAACTATGTGTTGTATCGGAGCTGGCATATTATAGCTCTTCCTCTTGCTTACATGTATGCAAAATACATTCATTTAAAATTGTAACTCTTTGCTGTGTGTAGGTGGATGGTGGCAACGCTGATTGATTTTTATGTGAATGTAACTGCAATCTCGGTAATGCCTTGATTTTTTTATGAATTAAATTCTTAAGCAGCCAGTTTCTTCACAATGTTTTTTCACCGGAAACTTTGTTCTACCATCTTTATGAGGATGGTTTTGCCGGTAGGGCCTTTTTTATAATCCTTGGCAGGTAACAAGAGGCACTGTCAAATTATTACTTGGGAGTTGGGAGGTGCCTTGGTACTTATGGAAGTACAATCTGATGATACCTCTTATGGTTGGAAAAATGTCTTGTGGAAACTGCAGTAAAAGAAGCTACTAGTCTATTCATTTTGAGCTATACCATTGACAACATATTTCACATATAGGTGGAATAATAGATTATGGAGCTATCAGTCTTATGACATACTGTTTCCAATGGTGCATCTATACACAAGTCACATAATGCTTTGTGCATTATGAAGTTCACAGGATTTTTGTAGCATACTTGTATTTAAACTCTATTTTTTTCTACCAGTTATTTGGCATTTCCCCTTTATCTGTATGACATGATTAACTAATAGAATGTTTAATTTGAGGGATCAACCCATCTAGGATGGAGAGATCCATCATGTGGCCATCCCATGGATTTTGTTGGGATCTACCCATTCCTCACATTTTACTAATCATTTGCTTTTGACAGATGAGGTGGTGATGGATTCACCCATTCCACTTCTCAAATTAAACAACAACATTATTTTTGGAGTGAGAATAGATGATCCATCACCATTCTACTACTCAAACCAAATACATGCCTCCTAACTTGTATTAGTTTATTTTGGTTCAGGTCATCGTGAACCCATGATTGCACGTTGGTTGCACACTTGCATAGTTGCATCTCAGAAACGAAAGTGTCCAAATAATAAGGAATTCTCTTTTGTGCCATCATCTGTCTTAGCTTTGTTATCCTTTGTCAATTTGTGTATTAGAGTTATTAGCTGAAGCTTTCTATTGAGTTTTGCAGATACCTGAACCCCAGTTTTGACCTTTGTGTATACTGACTAGAAAATTATCGTTCAAAACTTCAACTCATTTTTTCTGTCATATACTAAGTGAATCGTATCCTCTGATTAGCTTGAATAATTCCTGAAGAGTAACTTGGCCAAAACAGGTCTGGGGATTGAACCTTAGAAAGTTAGAATGTTGAATAATTTAATTTTTACCTATTTATACAAGACCTGATAATTTTGGTACATTTATGGAGAACCAATTTCATTTCTAACTTGACTAAGTTAGAGATTCTTCTTGTGTGGTGTTTCAGGCTTGGGTTATCTACAAGGAAACAAACTGGATTAGTTCTGCCGTGTGGGTAGTTCTGTTGGTTTGCTTTGGCAGGTATTTGACTCCTTATCTTTAATATTTTGGAAGTCTTAGTTTTATAGCTTCTTTTGTGTTTCTATACTTATGTTTGACTGGATGAGTTTTATCGACTTGATGGTATCCACCCTTTTTTCATTCTTTTATCTTTTCAGTGCTGCTACTTGCGCGTATATTGTTAAGAAACTTTTTGAAGTAACATCTGAAGGGTCATCCCAAGATCCACTTGATCTTCTGTTTATCAGGTAAAGTGCCAAAATCTTCATGGCAAGTTATTTAAATTTCTATACCTTTGGCTACTTAAAGCCACAGGTTAGTTGCATTCTAGATGTTGTCTAATATACTGAAGCCACAAATTTCATTCCACCAAATTCCTTTCTGCTACTCTGCATATTGCTGCCCACATGCTAACCTTGTTGATCGAATGAGATATCCAACAAAACTATGTTGATGCTAATTTGTCTTGACATGTATTCTCGAAACATTTTCAGGCAAGGTAATATATCCCAAAGAAAGTGCTCTTATATCGTAATTGGAAGGGTTATTTTCAGCATTTTGGGGATATTCATGGCTGCCGTTGTCACATATACTGTCATCACTGATGGACTACCTTTTAGGAAGGAGTTGTTGACACCGTAAGTGAATACAGTTCATACTTTGTTGCTTTCCTGATTTCTGAAGCCCATTGAGCTCAATGTAACTGATGCAAGTGTGAAAAGAGTAACTAAATGCAAGATTGCAGCATCCCAGGAACAATAACTGCTCAGTTTAGGTTGTTTTAACTTTCCAAATATGGGCTATACACTGAAGTTATAGTGAAGATTAATTGCTAAACTTGTATATCGACTTATTTTGATGAAACTGTAGTTATTATGTCAGAACTGTAAAAAACTGCATCACCAAGTGA
Organism: Hyparrhenia diplandra; assembly: GCA_015847255.1. Lineage (NCBI taxonomy): Eukaryota > Viridiplantae > Streptophyta > Magnoliopsida > Poales > Poaceae > Hyparrhenia > Hyparrhenia diplandra. The sequence goes on along the minus strand of JADLZK010010855.1, from coordinate 56,105 downwards.
AGTTTCGCAGATCCCTGAAAAAACAGGAGTTAAGTTTCACAGATATTTCAGTTAACTCAATCTACGTTACCTCGCACCCTCACCACCCCCACCCCCACCCCCACCAAAAAAAAAGAACTTTAACCCATTGAATCTTGTTAAATGCTATGTGTGTCATCTAACTAGTAGGTACCTTGTCCCAATTTATTGACATGTGAGCTTCAGTCTCTCCCACACCACTACTCAACCTTGGCATCATTCACTCCTTCCTGCCCTTTCCTGCTGCAGCAGTTGCAACTCATGGGGATAGGTTCTGGCTTGTGGCAACCTAGATTGCTATGATGGTTTCTTTATGAGAGAGTGCTGGTGTCTTGTGGGGCCGCACCTACAGCTGCCGTAATAAGAGGGCAGCTTAATCTTAGATTGATTAGTGATTGGTTATGAAAAGGGAGGTGATCGATTTAGTCAATTGATTAGTTATTAGTTAGATTGGGAGACAAGTTAGGAGACTGGTTGGCTTGTTGCCTATGTAATTCCAGATGTTATACTCTAGAAATCTAGCAATGAAACAACCTCCTCTATCCTCTCTGTACCTCTCCAGGCCAACATAGACCGGGGGCAATGAGGCGAGGAGCCTCGGTAGGTGGCTTATCACCACTACCACCTAAGAATCCTTGGCCCTCCACCTCCAATTCCTCCACCAGGGCATTCGAAGTTGTGATGAATTCACCAACTGCTGTTTTTTTTTTTTTTTTGGGAAAAGGCAACAAGTCAGAGAAATATTTTTTAATATATATTTGCCTGTTAGTATTTTTAAACTTTAGAATGGAAAGCTCATACATGTGTTGGATGGTTTAGAACTTTAGATGCATAGTTCTACTCAAAGCATACTTATCATTTATCAAACATTAATCTCAAGTTTAATGTTTCAATTGTGCACTCAGGTGGATGGCGGCAACCTTAGTTGATTTCTACATAAATATCTTTGCAATATCGGTAAGACAGCTTAAACTTTGGCTCCTATGTAGTACAAGTCATGATATAGATGCAATCATACAAACTTGTGTATCTTTCATCACATGTTTCATGTCTATGGTTCCTTGTTCGATACAAGGCTCGCCTAGTCCTTTGTGGTTTCACTTTCACCTAGGGTCATGGCATGGATTATGATGAGACGTTCAGTCCTATGGTGAAACTTACTACGATCCGCACAGTACTTCACGGCACCTTCTTTCGCAGCATTGGCCCATTCGTCAGTTGGACGTAAAGAAAGCATTCCTTCACGGTACCCTCACCGGGACTGTCTATTACTTTGAGTGTCTGCTCATGTTTGTTGCTTGAACAAGTCTTTGTACAGACTCAGTTGGCACCTTGAGCTTGGTACAATCAGTTTTGCTACATACCTACTGTCTCCTGGATTTGTTGAATCCAAGTCTGATACTTCTCTGTTCATCTACTGCCGGGGCTCTGATACTATTTATTTGCTGCTCTATGTGGATGATATTGTTCTGACTTCCTCAAGTGATTCCTTCCTCCACCACACCATCTCTGCCTTGCAGAAATAATTCTTCATGAAAGACCTTGGTCCTCCATACCACTTTCTGGGAATTTCAGTACAGCAACACTATGGTGGTTTGTTCTTGTCCTAGTAATCTGCAAACTGTGCAGCACTCTTGTTGATACTCACGCCAAAATGTCTGCAACAGATGGCTTCCCATTGGTGATCTTAGACTTTCGCAGTCTTGCAGATCCCTTCAATACTTTTCTTTCCCTAGACTGGACATTGCTTACGCTGTCCAGCAGGTGTCTTCGTATGCATGACCCTCCTGAGCCTCACTTATCTGCTGTCACGTATATTTTCTACCTTCAGGGCACTCTCCACTATGGACTCCATCTTCAACCATGTCCTCCTCCAACTTGGTGGTTTACACTGATGTGGACTGAGCGGATGTCCAGAGACTTGCCGATCTAGTTTAGGCTATGCTGTGTTTCTCAGTTCTAACTTGATTTCCTGGTCGTCCAAATGGCAAAACGTAGTCTCTTGTTCAAGTGCTGTGGCCAATGGAGTTGAAACTTGCTGGTTCCTTCAACTCCTGCGTTGCCTTGGAGTACCCGTGCCGCCTACTTGTCCAAAAAATCCAGTCCAACATCAACACACGAAGCATTTTGAGATCGATCTCCACTTCATTCAATTTGGTGATGCTTGAGTCAAGCATTCGGTGTTCCAAGAATTTTGTTTTGGTCTTCATGACAGCCTGGTCAACGATTCGATTGCATGGGGAGGGGGTTAACATGTTGAATCGGGGGAGGGGGAGGTGATTAGTGCCGGGCCTTACCCGCACACTGTGCAATGTGCCGTGGTCGAGCACGCTACACTATAATATTTGCTGGATTTCATCTAACTTTATGTTGTGCACTAAACATGCACTTTTCTAGTTTTTATATTTTTTAAAAAACAATTTGTGTGTATGCATGAGCTGTGAAAATTTATTGCTTATGTTTACTTTGTCCAAACAGATAGAGAGCACATGTTTTATAATAATTACATGAATTTTATGTGAAATTTTCTGAGCGATGATGACATAGTGTTATTAGATTCATTTTGATCATAGAGCTTGTATTTTTACTGGAAATGTAATCGTAGAGCTTGTTCATAATATTTACATTTGATATCCTGGTCTTCAATTCTCTCTTTTAGACCCTGGTAGAAAATGTTTGGCAACAATTATGTTTTTAACTTAATGGTTATTGTATATATGACTTATTTAATGATTTCTGAATTCTTACTGGGTGAAGATGATTCTAGATAGGGATACACTTTGACATTAATATTTTGCTCTTTAATAGGCATTATGACCAAGTGTTAATATTTGATAATATGCCTACAGGTCTGGGTTACTCACAAGGAGTCATCTTGGATATCAAGTACCATTTGGATTGTCTTGTTGATATGCTTTGGAAGGTATATAATCTCATTTTGAGGCTCCAAGCACCAACAACTTACCATTTTGTTTTTACGTTAATAGTAGAATCCATTTACTGTGTGCTGATTTTGATGCAACACTTTGTTAGCTAAGTCGTTTCTATCTTCAGTTTGTTGATTGGTGTAGCATATCTCATTCTGTTTGAAGTAATCTTTATTTAAGAGCAATGGCCATGTCATTCATGGCAGGTAATGATAGCAGCGAAGTTATCCTCTAATATAGTATCATTCCCTCCTAAGTTCTCTCCTCCCTACTGGTGCCCTTCTTCATCTGGAAGGTGCTCAGGCACTAGCGCTTATAGAGAGAAAATATTGCTGTTCTTTGTGCCAGCAGTCAAGCAGCTTGTTCCATGTGGCATGCCAGATGGACAGCTGCCCTTGTGCGCCTGCTCTTGCTGCCATCTTGGCACAGCTTGTGCACACACCCATGACAGTATCATAATTGGGTATGCTCTTGCATGAATGCACGGTGGGGCTGTTGTAGATGTGGGACTTTGCCAGCGACATTTTTCCTACATATATGTGTATCCTGCACCCCTCAATCAATCTGCAATCTTTCCCCCTTCTGTGCCTTAGCATCACATATATGTGAAGGATCAGTTAGTGCATTTGGGCTGCATTATTTAGATGTGTTTCTTTTATGGTTATTATGCATTCATACGAGTGATATGTTGGCACACAAAAGTTGAGAGCCATATTGATGATTTTATTCAAGTAATTTATTGACCTTTATTCTTTTCCCCCTTCTGTGCCTTAGCATCACAACATGCGGCTACATTGTCCTCCAACTTTTCAAAGTATCATATCAAGATCCAATCTACCACGTGCTATTGAACTCTCACAGCAAGTATGGAATTTCAACTTCACTGTGATAATTCATCTCCTGTGATCCTGGTTAGCTTGCAGTTGTCTAAACTTCAGCTTGTCATCTGATCATTGATTTTCCATTCACAATTCACTTGTTTGAAATGTAGGAAGATTTGAAAATTCTTGAAGTTTTATGTGCAGCTTGGCTGGTAATATTAAAATGTTCCTTCTGTCTATATGTAAGATACCACAATTGAGGGACAGCAGGATAGCAATTAGAGAAGTTATTTTTGCAAAATAACTCATGTGCTGACTTCTCTGCAAAAGGAACTGTAACCTGAAGTTCTTTATTGTATTTCTGATTTAAATTGCTTGGACAATAATCTCCTTTTGTTGTCATCATTGCCGTGGTCCTGAATTGTTCAGTGTAAACAATTTAGAAAATCAAGTGATGGTTTTATTTTGAATGATGTACTAGACACTTGATGATGCACAGAGTCAGCAGCTCGGTGCCAACAGTCAGTTGGGCAGATTAGCTCAGTGCTAAGCCCTTTGAGAATGGACTGAGGCCAAGCGTCTAAAGATTCAGTAGGTTCTAGCAGGGCACTATCTTCAGCTTGGTGTGCCAGGATGAGTGTCAGCAATGATCAGATCAGCAGCAGGAGGATCAGGAGGTGACGGGCCCTCTCCAGGGGACAGGAAAGGGAAAGGGAAAAGGAACGGTAAGGTTGTTGCGCCTCGAAAGCGAATCAAGAAACCAAAGATCTCTAGAGAAACTTGTATGGCATTACAAGTAGCAGTAGCAGAGCACTTAGAACATGAGGGGGGCAGATGTATTTTCAGTCCTACCAAACTAGGTCTTGTATCCACCATATGATCACTGTTGAGATCTTGACACCATCTGTAGGAGTAAGCGGCGAGGAAGAAATTAGGGCACATTTGACTTAGCAGCCTGGGTTGCTTGAGATGCTTGAGGTCTTTAGATATATTGCAGACTGGGTGAGAATTTTCTTTTGCTACTCTTTAGATTTCTCGAGACCGGTCTTTCATTCAGTTTATGTTTTCCAGTGACTGAGCAGAGAGCAGATATCAATAGCTTTTGGAGTTCCTTTGGTGCCAGACACAAGGTTGCATGAGATATGTTATCTCTCAGCTTTTGCTGCTTGTCGTGCTAGGTGACAGTACCCCCAGCAGAGACTTTGTCGTTCAGCGCTGGTTCCTTGAGGAATCATCCTCTTGATTCCGAGTGCTGGCTACAGTGAAACCATAAGTCTTACAGTAATGGGCACACATCATTTGTTATCTCTTGGCTATGTCCATCCACTTTCCTCAGCATATGCAGAAGTCCCCCAATAGATATGTTCAATACATAATGTAGAAAGATGAGAATACCAGGACCCGGCCTCAAGGTGGACACGTCGACGGAGACTCGACGGCCGTTGGATCTTCGATCGATGGACAGGAGGCAGTCTGGTCGGACGCGCATACAGTGGGTCCCGGTGGGTCCAACTGCTCCCGCCACGCTCCCTACCCTGGTCGCCCGTCCCACGACGCCCGTGCCCTGCGCGCCAGGAACGCTGTCGGTCACTGGTTGGCTGCCGTATCAGGGGCCCGTTGTCAGCGGAAGGTCATCAACGGTTGCCCTCCCCGGGCCTGTAGCTGACCAACAGGAGTGTTGTCGACGTAGCGTTGGTTCGTTTTGATGGTCCCACTGGTCGGCCTTAGGTTTGTTAGGACCCTGTATGCTGTGCGTGGGTTCTCCTCGAAGCTGATTAGGTGGCCCTATTTGCGCCTGGGGTCCACTGATCAGCGTCAGGGGTTGGTCGACGGTGGTGCTCCATGGCTGCACCAAGGCGTGCGCGTCTGTGCCGTTGTCTAGCTGCTATTGGTGGCCGGTACAGCGGGGTCGTGTCCTGGGCCAACACGTTTGCCTACACGTTCGAGTAGCTGCTGACCTTCCAGTCTCGCGGAGGGATGGGTGAGGGATCAAAGCTGACCGTAGGGGACGTTGTCTGCACAGCATTGGCTGGAACGTTGTAGGGCCCATAGTCAGCGTATGTATGGCCTGTCTCGTGCTGTCCACGCAAGCGTCGTCCGTTCTGCGCTTCTGTGCGGTCAGGTCGGTCAGCTCGCGCCTCGCCGCCCGTCCTCAGGGTGGGGGCCGTTATGGGTGCCAGGGCCGGCCTGCGGAGCGGCATCCGCCCGCCCGGGCCCGACCGTGCACAGGGCAGGAGTATGCGCGCCCGCCCTTCTGCGAGACTGAAACTGTGGCCCCCTAGATGACCGGGCCCAGTTGTCGGGGGCTGCTGGCTAGGTCCCAGACTGCAGCTGCATCAGTGCCACCGGGCCAGACGGGATAAAAGGGATTGTTGGACCCTCCGTTCAGACTCCCCAGCCGTCTCGCCGTTTCTGTGAGGTAGGTTCCCATGGCGGCTTGCCGCTCATGCCTCGCATCCCGTCGTTTGTTCTGCTGCTTAGAGAAGCTCGGCACTGATACTCCCTACCCCCTCCGTATCGGACGCCCTGCGTGTTTTTGCAGGTCTTGGCCGGGGTCGAGGAGATCTGCTGTGAAGACGCGGTTCGGGAAGCAGCTGCTGCGTTCGCCGGCGGAGGTCGTCGCCGGGGACAGGATTTCGGTGCTGGTTTGCCGATTCGGCTCGTCCTTGTAGGTATGGTGACTGACGGCGCCCTGTTCTACAATTTGCCTGCATTTTACTGATGTCTAGGTGGAATTGGTTGTCTGAATTTTGGTCTGCCATCTTGCTTGTTTTCCTTTGTTTACCTTTCTGTTCTACCTTCTTTGTGAGCCTGTGAGAAGTGGCGCCACGTTTGCTGTTCAGGCATAGGAATGTTTTTCCTCTTTAGATGGATGAAAAATATAAAAGCATTTCAGTTGCAGGATGTTCCTGTGTGTGCTTTTACCTATGCCTAACGTTTTTGTTAGTTCGATGTACAATGGCAGCTGTAATTACTGTTGTGTCACTAGAGGAACATGAAACTACATAGAAAAATTGTATAATAGGCTGATAGGTGGATGGGCTGACATATGGTAGAACAATGCTACCGATAGGTACCTTTTGGATCAAAGTGATGCATTCTAGAAATTTTTTTATGGTCAGACATTTCCTGACATCTTATTGTGACTGAGAGAAGCCATTTCAGTTTGTGTAATCATGCAGGGTTATGTGGCTACCGATAGGATCAGGGTTAGTGGCCGCCATAGATTTACAAAGTTTTATTTCATATGTGGTTGTGAACTATGATATTAGTTTTGTAGTGCTTTTCATCTTTAGATGGATGAAAAATATGGAATCATTTCAGTTCCAAGATAGTTCTAAGTGTGCTTTTACCTTTTTCTTTTACTGTTGTCTTCAACTGAATTTTGTTCTCACCCCAGTTCCTATATATGGCTACATTTTTTAAGAATTTGATGTATGATGGTGGCTGTTGCTAAGAAAAGGGGGGTGTGGGGGACCTCACCTCCATCTGCAGTTTTATAATGGAACGTTCATGTTCATAGTAGCATGATTCTGTGATTGAGATGGATGCCAAGATGGATTAGTTAAAATGACGTAGGGGCTTTGATGCCTTTTGCTTCTACAGTCTGAATGCCTAATCAAATAAATTTCCTCGTTGAACATGCTTGTCTGAAAAGAATTTTTTAATTTGTGACTTCCTAAAATACAGCAATAAACTGATTGTGATTGGTTCGTACTTCTTAGATTTAGCAGATGGCTCGACGAAGGCCAGAGGTTTCCAGCCAAAGTGTTGCCCGAGGAGCCTGTAGGTTGCCTTCCTAATTAGTTTTGGGTCTGCCTGCTATTTGTCTGATGGCTACAGTATCACTGAGTTGTTTCCCCTTGTCGGTAGCTTCCTCACAGGTCACTGCTGTTTCACCTAGCCAGAGACCCAGTAAGAGAAAACGTATGTCTCCTCGGTCAGCCAAAAGTATTTGACTATTTGCCTTGGTGTTTAGAAAGTCCATATTTAATCTTGTGTTATTACAGCGGATGGTGCGCTGTACGTACCGCCTATTCTCTCACCTGCTGAGTGCCGGCGTAAACGAAAGAAATACCTGGACCAAAAAAAAATGGTTGCTAAAGGTGCCTTGCTACTTAGCTAATCTTATTGATTTTACGGTCCACGCTAACATTGTACTAAGAAATGTGGTTTCCCTGTATACCGAGTTTATTCTAGGAATGCTTGCCGGTAACCCTGACCTGGACTGTGGTAGATTCACACAGGAATACATAGATGCGCTTAAAGGTTTGTTATTGTTTGGTCATCCTGGCTGCTGTTCTTTCACTGTTATTGCATAAAACAGTTTGCTGACTGTCTGATTGTTTCTGTTTCCTTCACTGGTTGTGTTGCTCCTTCGCCTCTTGGTGGGTGGCTAGCCACGTATTCTGAGCGCTCCGACTATGGACCCCCAACCTATGAGTGTAGGTACTGTGGGGCCATGATATGGCTCAATGAGTGTGTGAAATCAGAGTCCAACCTTAGAGATGGTAACATGATTTACAACAACTGTTGTAGAGGTGGAAAGATTGAGCTGCCACGCCCTAGGGATCGCCCAGAACCCATTGCATCTTTGGCTAGATTTGACGGTGACGCTCGATGCAAACAGTTCATGAAAAATAACCGCCAATACAATTGCTTGTTTGCTTTTACCTCCATGGGTGCGAACATAGATAGGTCCATGAACAATGGCCGTGGCCCTCCTGTCTTCAAGATATCTGGCCAGGTTCACCATCGTATAGGATCCCTAATTCCGGATAGTGGCCAGCCCCCAAAATTTCTCCAACTGTATGTCTATGATACTACCAACGAGGTGAACAATAGAATCAGAGCCTTGCATCCAGATGAACGTTCCTCAGAACCATTAGACCCAACCATTGTCAAAGAATTGATGGACATGCTTGACAGAACAAATCCTTTGGTTAAAGAATTTAGGCTAGCGAGAGACCGATTGGCAGACCAAGACGATGAAGAGGAGTTCATCATTAGAATTGTGGGTGCCCGGGAAGGGGATCCTGTACAGTACAACCTGCCTTCCACCGCACAGCTGGCGCTGCTTGTGGTTGGTGACTTCACCTTAGATACCTATCAGCGTGATATAGTTGTACAGGCTAGAACTGGAGAGTTGACACAGATTTCTTCCTTGCATCCTGCGTTCATGGCCTTGCAATACCCTCTGCTATTCCCTTATGGTGAACGTGGTTTCCAAATTGGTGTGGAGTACAAGGGCGCGGTTAAAAACAAAAAATTCTCGTGTTAAGGTGACCATGCAGGATTTCTATAGACATCAGCTTCACTATAGAAAGGATCAGCCCAATCCCTTTTTATGCTACGGTTCGTTATCTACCCAAGCTAAGATTGATGCTCGTGCATGCATAGATGAGAATAGGCTTTGGTATGTCATAAAAAATCAGGCCAAGTTACGTGTAGAGAACCTCCAGGGTATAGTTGATGCTGTAGATCGTGGCTGTGTGGATGGCAATGAAATTGGTAAGAGAACTGTGCTCCCAGCTTCCCATACGGGTGGCAGACGCTATATGATTCAGAACTACCATGACGGAATCGCTATTTGTAAAACTTTTGGCCCACCAGACTTTTTCGTGACATTCACATGTAACCCAAAGTGGCCAGAGATAGCTCAGGCCATAGCATGTGAGCCTGGACAAAAACCAGTAGACCGATCTGATATTGTCGTTAGAGTGTACAATATGAAGCTTGAGGAGCTTCTCAGCGACATACGAAGCGGCTCTGCTTTTGGACCTGTCAATGCTGGTACGTGTCAGCGCTGATTAACAGCTAACCTGTGTACACGTTTACTTTTCCCTTTTAGTCTAACATGTTTCACATGCTTCTTCTTTGTACTGTCCAGTACTGCATACTGTTGAGTTTCAGAAGCGTGGCCTTCCACACGCTCATATAATTATATGGCTAGCTCGAGATACCTCGCATCCCACAGCTGCATTGATAGATCAGTTTATAAGTGCTGAGATCCCTGACCCTAAGAAAGATCCCCTTGCATATGCCTTAGTGGCCGAACATATGATCCATGGTCCATGTGGACCTGGTCATGAAACATGTCCATGCATGAAAAAAAATAAATGTTCAAAAAAATTCCCCAAAACATACCAGGCTGAGACAACCGTAGAAGAATGTGGCTTTGCTGTGTACAAAAGACCAAATAATAACCGATACGTGCAGAAAGGTAGAACTAAATTAGACAACGGTTGGGTTGTTCCTTATAATACTTTGCTGCTTAAAAAATACCAGGCCCATATCAATGTTGAGTGGTGCAACAAAGGAATTTTCATTAAATACCTATTCAAATATGTTACAAAAGGTGCTGATCGTAGCAAGGTTTACATACAGAGAGTTAGAGCTGATGAGCCCTCCCCTCCTGAAGGCTCAACCAAGGTGATTGACGAGGTTCAAGAATACTTAGATTGTAGATACATATGTGAGCAAGATGCGTGTTGGAGAATTTTTGGTTTTGACATTCACAGACACTATCCGGCTGTAGAGAGACTACCTTTGCACCTTCCAGATGACAACACAGTAATATATGACCCGGATACTGATATCACAGATGTTGCCTCCAAAGATTTTTATCGTAGAACAATGCTAACCGAATGGTTCACTGCAAACCAAGAAGATGATAGGGGCAGACATCTAACCTATTGTGAATTCCCTTCCAAGTTTAAATGGGATGCAGGTTCTAGAGCATGGGTGTATAGGCAGCGACCAACTGGTAAGATAGGACGCATGTACTATGTCCATCCATCTGTCGGTGAGAGGTATTTTCTCAGAATGTTGCTCCTCGTGGTAAGAGGTGCCACGAGCTATGAGGATCTTAGAACGTATAATGGCATGCTTCATCCTACATTCAAATTAGCTTGCGGTGCCCGCGGCCTCCTAGGAGACGATACAGAATGGTACAATGCGTTTGATGAGGCTGCTGCTTGGGCTACATCTGCACAGCTTAGAAAACTCTTTGTGACTATTTTACTTTTCTGTGAGGTGAACGACGAGAGGGCTTTTTTTGAGAGGGTATGGAGATTGTTGGCTGATGATATGCAATACCGACTTAGAGAGCTAATTAACGGTGGCCAGCGTGTGGTTCCTGATGAGGAACTAAGAAACAACCTCCTTGACGAACTTACACATCTTTTTGAGAAAAATGGGGCAAGAATGAGATATCGTAACCTCCCTGAGATCACTACGAACCTAGAACCTGCTCTTGTGAATAGACTAATACATGAAGAACTTATGCTATGTGAGGACCAATCATTCAGTGAGGCTGAGAGTATAGTTTCTAGATTAAATGAACAGCAGCTCTTTGCGTTTAGATCCATCACTGAGACTGTCCTGAGCGGATCACCCGGTTTCTTTTTTGTCTCGGGCTACGGTGGTACAGGTAAGACGTTCCTCTGGGGTGCTATCGTTGCCTGGTTGCGTGCTCACCAGAAAATAGTTCTTACTGTTGCCTCGTCTGGAGTGGCCTCGCTGCTGCTGCCAAGCGGCCGTACTGCGCACTCGCGCTTCAAACTGCCTTGTGACCTGCATGAATCTTCTGTGTGTGATGTTAGTCGTGGCTCTATGCTTGGCCAGTTGCTCGAGGCTGCCTCATTGATAATCTGGGATGAGGCCCTAATGACGCATCGACATGCGTTTGAGGCCTTAGATAGATCCTTGAAAGACATTTTATCCCAGGACAACGAGGATGCTAGGAATTTGATCTTCGGAGGTAAGGCTGTCGTGTTGGGTGGTGACCTCAGGCAGATATTGCCTGTTGTCGAAGGGGGTGGTAGAACTGAAATTATCGATGCTGCTGTCGTGAATTCGCCACTGTGGAAACATGTACAAATTTTGTCCCTAACAGTAAATATGAGGCTTCGCTGTCCAGATTTGAGTGTAGAGGCACACAAAGAGATTGCTGAGTTTAGCGAGTGGGTTCTAGCTGTTGGGGAGGGCACTATAAAATCGACTAAAGAAACCAGTGACGCGAGTACATCATGGATTCAGATACCACATGAACTCTTGCTTATGCCACAGGGAGACAAAATTACTGCCATGGTAGAGTCTGTGTATCCAGATTTAGCTACAAAATACTCTGACCACCTCTATCTTCAGAATCGTGCTATTCTGACTCCAACCAACGAGATTGCTGACGCCATCAATTCACATATTGTTTCTTTGATACCTGGTGACGAGAGAGAATACATAAGCGTTGATAGTATTGCTAAAACTGAAAGTAAACATTCGTCTTACGACGACATGTATCCAATAGAATTCCTTAATTCTTTGAATGGCAACAACTTCCCGCAGAATAGGCTCATTCTTAAAAAAGGGCTTCCTATAATGATGCTGAGAAATCTTGACCAGTCAGGTGGCCTGTGTAATGGCACGAGACTGGTCATCACCAATCTTGGAGATGCGTTGATAGAGGCTAGAATCCTAACAGGGTCAAATATTGGGGATGTTGTGCATATACCCAGGATTTCTCTAAGCCTAAAGACCAAAAGGATACCCTTTGAACTGAAACGCCGACAGTTCCCCGTTAAAGTCTGCTATGCTATGACCATCAATAAAAGCCAGGGACAGACGTTGTCTCAGGTCGGCATCTACCTAAAGAACCCCGTCTTTAGTCACGGCCAGTTATACGTTGCGATCTCAAGAGTTACATCGAAAAATGGGCTTAAAATTATTATAGAGGACCAGGATGGTAATTGTACAGATGAAACCCAAAATATTGTGTACCGTGAGATTCTTGCCATGATCCCAAGCACCTGTTAGCATGGTTTGTTTGCTGTGTTCTGTATCTTTGGTTTCAAACAATCTTGAAAACTTTGCCTTCAACTCTTGTCATGCATCTCTTGAGGTATCCTTAGCAAATGGGATGTTTTCTATGCGTTTTCTGTTCATATATGTTACAGTTCTCTTAATCTTCGTACTAACACTGTTGACTAATGGTTCGCTGCAACCTTTGTTTCTGCAGCCCTGCACCATGGTTTATGACTTGGTTCCTGCTCTGCGCCCTCGCGAATGGCGGTCCACCATTTGTGTTCGTGTTTCCCGCAAGTGGGAGTACCGCGGTGGAACTGATGATGGCCCCATACAACATGTTGATCTTGTGCTTATCGATGAAAGGGTACGATTTTTCCCCTATGACTCTATACCTTATGGACCTGTTTCACCTCTGTACATGTACCTATTCTGTCTGCTTACATGAAATTCTGTCTTAATCTCCTGCCACACTCTCGCTTCTGCTGTCGTTGGTCCTTCTACGTATAGAACTGTGATACCTAACCATGTCCCTACTTTTGTACACAGGGGAACAGCATCTACGGTGAGATTCCTGAGGCTCAAGTTGAATCAAAGAGTCCTCTCATTGAGGAAGGCAACATCTACGTGATCAATCGTTTTAGGGTGTCAAATGCAAAGTCATCTTATAGGCCTGTCGCTGGTCCCTATATGGTTGAATTCACCCTGCGTACCACCGTTTCGGCACCAATGGCTGACAATCCTGATTTCCCAAAGTATGCCTACAGAATGACACCTCTAAGTGAGCTCCACAGGCATGCTGGTGACACAAGGGATTTCGTTGGTAAGCCCACGCCACCTACAGTTCTTGTAGTTAATATTCCTCTGCCCCTCTAATACAGTTGCTGTCACAGACACACTTGACATCTTGGTTGAGAAATCTGATGCTTACATGGTCCATCTGCCAAACAAAGCCGCACTGACTCTCACAAGGCACATCATTCTGAGGGATACACGGTTAGTTTTGCTCACTTTACTCAAACCTTGCTGCCCATATGCTCCAATCTTTCGCCCCCATGTGGACTCCTTTTTTTTGGCCGCTGCAGTTACTCAGAGATGAAGGTGACTTTGTGGGGGGACAGGGCTGCTGCTTTCAACACTGACGGTGTCAACGCTACTACCAGGGACAGGCCTATTGTTGTCCTTTTTGTTGGAGGACTTATGAAATCCTACCAGGGTAAGTGTCGCCTGCTTGCATCGCTAACCCAATGCTTCACGTTCGTTTCGCTAGACCGTTGTCTGTTTCAGTACCAACACCTCACCAAAACTGTGCAGGTACCTATTATATCAGCGCAAATGCAGCGTCACGTTGGTACTTCAATCCAGATATACCTGAGGCTCGCCAATTCTATGACAGGTTTGTGCATTCGATATGTGCTCCCACCTTTCTCGCCTACACACTCTATATTATCCAGGGCCATTGCCTGTCCTAACCTATTCCCCGCATTTATTGTAGCTACCGGAACCAGGTCATTCAGGTCAGGTCTGTTGCTGCGCCACAGGATCAAGCTGCCCAGAACGAGGTGGTCGCAGCTCCTGAAGAGAAAACACTTAGAGAACTCAATGAGATGGACCCCTATGACTTTGTGGTGAGGCACCTAACCCATACATTCTCCTTGTGCACTGCCCCTAGCCACTTTCTATATAGGCTTGCTTACCAGCCCTGTTTTGCTGCAGCCCAATGGGTACCGCTGCTCCGTCACTGTTGGTCATTTGGTTCCAAATACTTCTTGGTGGTTCGCTTCTTGCAACAGGTGCAACAAGTCCTGTGTTGTTGATGGTTCAGGCTATAGGTGCAATGCATGTGGAACAAATGCCTACAAGTTCAAGTAAGTACGCGTGATCCCATAAATACCTCATGCCAAATTTCTACACAGACTGCCTATCTAATGCCTTACTGTGACTCTATTCCTGAACAGATACAAGCTGTCTTTTGTGGCTCGTGATGGCACTGATGAGGCTGAAATGATATGTTTTGGTGATACTGCGCGGCGGATGATTGGAAAGTCTGTTCAGCAGATCCTGAGGAATGCTGGCAATCCCAATGCCTATCCAGCAGACATCACCAGGCTGGTTTCCCTCAGGTTCACCTTCCACATTGTTCTTACTCAGCAGAGTTACTACAAGGAACAGAAGAGCTACCAGGTTGTTTCAGTCATCACATCCCACGGTCAGCCTGATGCTGCACCTCCCACTCCTGGAACTGGAGGTGGTGGTAGTACCAGTAGCCCTGGATCCACTCAGAGCCTCACTGAGACTACCGATACCCAGATAGTGCTTGCAACTCCCAGTTCTGTGAACAAAACTGCTGCTGTGTCTATGGTTCTAACACCCTCTTCAGCCACTGACACTGACAAGACACCAACAACAGCTGAGAAGACAAGGTAACTCCCTCTTCCTTGTAGAAGACACGGAAATTTAACGTTTCTCCACGACACCTCAATTCTGAATGCCTTTGTGCAGTGACAAGTTAGGCAAAGGGTCGGAGTCCACTGCTCGAAAGAGGCTTGAGTTCACCTCGGATGAGGAACATGAAGAGCAGGTATGCCACTGTTTCCTTTTTAGAGTGTTACGTTCCCACCCTCTGTCGTTAAACATCTGCATAAACAGGCCTAGATCCTTATCCTAAAACCATGCCTATTTAACTGACAGCATGCTGTTTCCTGTTGTAGTATGATCTCACAGAAGACGGCTTGAACAATGGGAGTCCGGATGCTGAGTCCCTGCTTGATGATGCTGAACAGACCGTGTCTAAAAGGTACTTTGCAAGGACCATTTCTCTGATTACCTCTTTTATGACCACGGTTACGTACCTTTTCCATTAACTTTTCCCTACAAGCTTTATAACCTCACCTAATCTTCCCGTACTCTGCATTTAAATCATGTTGTTATAGCTGAATTCCAGGTGCTACTTAGAATGCATACCACCTACAAAACAGTCGTTTTTTTAGGCAGTTGTAGTTTCCTGAGAAGCATACAAGCTATATATATGTTTAGCATTTAAATCATGTTGTTATAGCTGAATTCCAGGTGCTACTTAGAATGCATGCCACCTACTGTTGCTGGCTATCATTCGATGGCTAATAATTTAGATTTTGCATCTCACTATGTGCCGTTATTTACATTTACATTTGTACTTAATAACTGAACGCATGAGTAGGTTACATGTAACTGGCTAGGTTATTTTGCATTGTCTTCCCTGATGCGTTGTGTTGATGACACCTATATAGACAAATAAATGATCATTTCAAATGAGCTTTGATGATAAATGCTTGATATAGTAGACCTGCACAGTTGAGATATTTTTAAACCTTCCAGAATCAAGGCATTGCTTTGTGCTCATTTATGCTTTCCTCAATCCACACCATGCACCATAACCTGTTCTGTAATGTTTATCGCTCCGCTGTTCAGTAAACCGATGAATGGTAGAAGAACCTTGATGAACAAAGATGTATTGCAATCTTCTGTGCTCATGGCTGCTCGGTTATGTTCTTGCAGCGGTGGTTCTGCCAAGGCTAAAGTTGCTGAGAACAACAAAAGAGCTCGTCGAGGTTCTGCTCTGATCCAGAAAAGTGGCTAGATAAGGTAGGGATTCTTCGATCCTACATTTCCCTACGCACACTGGTGGCCTTCGCTTTGCATCTGTTTAATAGAAAAACTTCTTTCAAGGTCTCTTAACCACTGCAACTCTTTTGGCTGGACGAAGTCGCTGCCTGTTTCGCGTCCAGAGAAGACTCCTGCCTGCTTTTGCAGCCGTCGTCGTGTGCACACCATTGACCGACGAGCTGGCGATTTATGCCTGGGGCATATATTATTCATCTGATGATTTATGCCTGGGGCATATATTATTGTATAGGCAGGAATGACTATGTAGTTTAATGACTCTTGCATTTCGATTTAGAAGAACTCAGTGTGTGGCATCCAGTAGTGGTGTTGCTATGGCGCGACGGCAACCCTACGCCCACACCTTTTATGGACCGTCGAACGTATCTGGTCTAAGACATTGAACTATTGTTGTGGACATCGACACAACCGTTAGAACCTGCTCTTTTCATGAAGTCTGTTTGTTCCTGTTTTGGTCTGCCTGTATGATGTTTGCTGACACGGTGCTGGTGGACAATAACACCACTGTCCATCTATACTATACGCTTTCGAGCCGCTTGATAATTGGGTCAGACTTTTTCATACGTATATACTCATTCTTCCTGAGCGCTGGCATAAGTGATGGTGCCTGCACCTATGCATCCACCATTACCGATCCATCACCATGCTGGCCGCCAGGAAATCCAACCACCATGCGCATGAACACGCCGAACATCGCCTGACTTCATGCACGCCAGTGGCCATTCGACAACGACTTCTTCCTTCAGTATATCAACAGACTCACAGCGACATGGACTGGACAGCGTACAGCGTACGTTCGACGTAGCAACGTCTACGACCGTAGAATCCGCCGAGCCGGAATGCTCGTGGGCCCAAGGTGCTCTGAACCAATCAGCAGTCGACAACGCCACGGGCTCACAGGCTCACAGTCCAGCGCATATTGCCCTGCCCGTCCCCTGCTTCACCATAGCTCCATTCAGACGTCAGTAGGCAACAGCCAGCAGATCTTATCTTCTTCTACCTCCCACCGTGCTGAGCCCCACTGCGCCCATGGAGTCCGTGGAAGAGCTCTCGGATCTTCAGCTGTTCGAAGACGACGACCTACTCCCAAAGGTAAAAGACCTCGCATCTCTCGTGTCCGTCTGCTTCGCATCTGACTGTCCTGCTTCTAACGCGCATGTCTCGCTTTCCTCCTTTCATAGGTTCCTAAGGTTCTAAGAGTCAGCAGAAAGGAGATCTTCAATCTGGCCGCAGACGAATACAAACTGCATGTCGAGTCCGAACGCACGGAGGAAACCGATGGCGACATGTTCATCACTGAAATATCAGTCGAAAATATACCGCTCAGAGAATCATCTTCTAGGGAAACAAAGAAATTTCTTGGCAAGGCTGCGCCTACCAAAAAAATCCATTGACAATGCATACCATAGTGTCCTAGAGTTCCTTGAAAGTGAGAAAAAAATCACCATCGATGACTACAACGCTGAAAATCTTTCAAAACTTAAGCAAGACAACCTCTATTCTACAACATGGCTAATGCTGTTTGAAGACAAGGCAAAATCATTAAAAAATACACTTGACAGGAACAACAGAAGCCTGCGTCAGTTCTTCGGTGCGTTTGAATCCATGTGCCAGGAAGCTTCGAACATCCTTCCTCTTATCTCACCGAAGCAAATCTCGTCTCCTTCGAAGAAAGCTCGATGCTCCAGGCCTTCGAGCCATGGCGAGCCGCGTCCATCGACTCCATCCAGCTTCCAGAAGACCCTGGCGAAACTACGCGCTGACCTTCTTGCTCTTCTTGAACCTTCAGACAAAGCCACTGACTCAGCTGTGCTCCCGAAAGACATTGATAACTCTGTAAATCAGTAGTACCCATGCATTTAGTTTAATCGTCTGCTGCTGCTAAGTACCCTTTTCTATGTTTCAGTTACTGTACGCGATGACGCGATGAGATCATCTGCGCTTTTGTTCTATGTTTCAGTAACTGTACCCATGCATTTAGTTTAATCATCTGCGCTAAGTACTCTTTTCTATCTTTCCAGTCGCTATGGACCAGTGCATGCTGCGCTCATCAGTCCCCAGGATCCCTAGCTAATTATTATGATGTGTCCTTTTCAAACTCCTATTCGAACGTCCCTACCTGGTTGTGTTGTACTAATTCGATGTGTAAGACAATATTCAGTGCGTCCTGGACCTTGTTTCATTTATATAAGTACTATCCATTGCCTCTTACGACGCCAGGCGTAGATACATGCGGGCGGCCAGCTCTCGCGCGCGAAGGCGCGCGCTATAAACTAGTACTCCTACAAGCCACCGGTGGCTACAGATAGGAGGCGTGGAGGACGTTCTAAGAGCGATTCCCAGCCACATGATAGTTGAGAGAAGCAGATGTTAGTAGATGTAAAATAACGTAATAGATTGACTTACAATTGTGGGTTATTATTAATCCATCGTCACTCTCCTACGCACAATCCAAAGTCTAATAGGTAAACCGGCTATATTAATTTTCTATTAAACTTACAATTGTGGGTTATTATTAATCCATCGTCACTCTCCTACGCAGCTTAAAAATTATTTACAATTAGCAGTCTGTTCATTTAACGGTTGGGGACATGCACCATAGGTGGAAGGGGTGGGCTCGGTATTGTTGCTTACTCAGGAAAATGTGAGTGCGACAGAAATCAATTATCTAACAATCTTGTGCTGCACGACTTTAATAGGTTATGCTAGATAAGGACAACACAGGGACTTGTTTATTAATTTGCTCAAGCCTTATACGTGCGCCTAGCTCCCGTACCACCACTGTTCATCTTCCAATCGCCATTCTTCCACGGCAGATACCCCAGCCGCCGCCGCTGCGCTGCCACAGCGACGCCCACCGCGGCCGTTTCCTCTCGAGCGTGGTCATGTCGGCGCAGGGATCCTCGTCATGTGGAGAGCGGTCTTCGCGTCGCTGGGCGTGCTCATGGTGGCCCTGCTGGTGTACGCCACAGCCACCGACGGCTCGCCGTTCCGCCCCGAGCTGCTTACGCCGTGAGTACTGCTTTTAGCAACGTTTCTAGCTTCTTATGTGCTCGCTTGCGGACTGGTAACCTTTATCGCGATTTTGTGGAAATGGGTATTGGTGAAGGTTGTGGAATCTGGAACTTGTCTGTCCGTTTGATTATAAAAGCAACAACGAGCCACTTACCTTACGTTCTCTGGTGTTAAGCAGTAAGCTGCATATATGTCAGTGGTCTTTTCGTTGTGAAATGCTAAGGAGACATGATGAACTGGTTGATGTAGCTACTGCAAAATCGTCTATGTCAGTTTGTTAATTAACTTCAAGTTTTATGTTTATACTACTACACAATGAAAATGTTTTACAATCCCATCAGTTTGTTCATCCTGCACAGTTGCAAGGTGCTGTCAGTGTTTTAACCAAGTATCTTATCATAGAAACATAATCTTGCTCATTGGTGCAAATTGTGTTGGTTGTTTTGCTATACGCAATGAAGTTTGTTCTTGAGAGATTGGTACATTCATAACAACCAAACTATGTGTTGCATCAGAGCAGGCATATCATAGCGCTTCCTCATGTTTACATGTATGCAAAATACTTCCATTTAAAATTGTAATTCTTTGCTGTGTGTAGGTTTATGCTGGGAGATTTCTATGTGAATGTAATTGCAATCGCGGTAATGCCTTGTTTTTTTTTATGATTTCAATTCTTATGCATCCACAATGGTTTTCACTGGAAACTTTGTTAAGTTACCATCTTTATAAGGATGATGTTGTTGGTAGGGCCTTTTTTTATAATCCTTGGTAGGTAATGAGAGGCATTGTCGAATTATTACTTGGGCCTTGGGGGAGGTGCCTTGGTACTTCTAGAAGTACAATCTGATGGTACCTCATATGGTTGGAAAAATGACTCCTTGTGGAAAGTGAAGTAAAAGCAGATACTAGTCTATTCATTTTGAGGTATACCATTGACAACATATTTGACATATAGGTGGAATAATAGTTTATGAAGGTATCAGTCTTATGACTAACTGTTTCCAATGGTCCATTTATACACAAATCACAAAATGCTTTGTGCATTATGAAGTTCACAGGATTTTTGTAGCACATTTGTATTTAAACTCTATTTTTTCTACCAGTCATTAAGCATTCCCCTTTATCCGAATGACATGATTAACTAATGGAGTGCTTAATTTGAGGGATCAACCCATCTAGGATGGAGTGATCCATCGTGTGTCATCCCATGAATTTTGGTGGGACCTACCCATTCCTCTTCACACTTTACTAATCATTTGCTTTTGACAGATGAGGTGGTGATGGATTGACCCATTCCAGTCCTCAAATTAAACAACAGCATTAGGTTCGAAGCGGGATTGGATGATCCATTTTTTTAGAGTTTAGATTGGATGATCCATCACCATAATCCTACTACTCAAACCAAATACATGCCTAACTTGCATTAATTCATTTTGCGCACACGTGCATAGTTGCATCTCAGAAATGAGTGTCCAAATAATAAGGAGTTCTCGTTTATGCCATTATCTGTCTTAGATTTGTTATCCTTTGTCAATTTGTGTATCAGAGTCATTAGCTGAAACTTTCTATTGAGTTTTGCAGATACCTGAACCCCAGTTTGACCTTTGTGCATACTGACTAGAAAATTATTATGCAAATCATTTTTCCTGTCATATCCTAAGCGAATATTATCCTCTAATTAGATTAATAATTCCTGAAGAGTAAATGCTCCTGTTAAACTTGGCCAAACAAGTCTGGGGGTTGAGCCTTAAAATGTTGAATAATTTAATTCTTACCTATACAAGATCTGATTATTTTTGGTAAGGCTGCGTACAAAAGACCCAAGTGGTCGGACCCTTCCCCGGACCCTATGCAAGCGGGAGCTACGTGCAGTGGGGCCCCTTTTTTTTTTTTTTTTTTTGGGTACATTTATGAAGATCCAATTTCATTTCTAACTTGACTTATGTTATAGATTCTTCTTGTCTGGTGTTTCAGGCTTGGGTTATCTACAAGGAAGCAAATTGGATTAGTTCTGCCGTGTGGGTGATTCTGTTGGTCTGCTTGGGCAGGTATTCGACTCCTTATGTTAATATTTTGTAACTCTTAGTTTATAGCTTCTTTTTTTGTGCTTCTATACTTCTGTTTGACTGGATGAGTTTTATCGACTTGATGGTATCCACCTCTTTTTATTCTTTTTATCTTTTCAGTTCTGCTACCTGTGCTTATATTGTTAAGAAACTTTTTGAAATAACATCTCCAGGGTCATCCCAAGATCCACTTGATCTTCTGTTTATCAGGTAGAGTGCCAAAATCTTCATGACTAGATATTTAGATTTCTAGCCCCGGGTTACTTGCATTCTAGATGTTGTCTAATATACTGAAGCCGCAAATTTCATTCCACCAAATTCCTTTCTGCTACTCTGCATATTGCAGCCCCACATGCTGACCTTGTTGATCGAATAAGTTGGTGCTAATTTATCTTGACATGTATTCTTGAAACATTTTCAGGCAAGGTGATCTATCCCAAAGAAAGTGGTTTTATATTGTAATTGGAAGGGTTATTTTCAGCATTTTGGGGATATTCATGGCTGCGGTTGTCATATATACTGTCATCACTGATGGACTACCTTTTAAAAAGGAATTGCTGAGACCGTAAGTGAATGCATTTCATTTTTTTTTTAAAGACCCGGTTGCCCGGCATTATATTAATAAGAAGGAATTAGAGTTGCAATCTTACATGCGCGAGAAGCGCTATCTCATATTGCGCACGCCATATGAGATATAGGATATCTACGCTAATTACTCAAATTATTCAGAGCAAATCTTTTGGGGTTTATTGGCCCCCTTCTAGTCAACAATTCCTCCAAGTTGCTCTGCTCATTCCAGTTGGAAGGAACCGTAGCCATCTGAGGAGCACCACCCAGCTTTGCCCGCTTAAGGCCGATCGGTGTTTTCATTGACAAATAAGATGCTAACATAAGGAAACTACAGGTGCTGAACTTTTGCGCATCGTGGTGCTGGTGTTTCATGGAACCTCCATCTCCAGAGCACCCATCTCCGCTGCCATCGCCGCTAAGGCCTTGGCTAACTTCTTGTTGCCCAAACGTGCTGCTGCCCTAATCTTGTCCACAGCCTCATCTGATAAGTTCTGCCCATACGAGTCGACGTACTCTGTCACCACAGCGTCCCAGCGGTGTAGCCGATCCTCCATGAACTGCAGCTCGCGCATCAGCCTGTCTTTGGGCCCTCGTGCGGCGACGGGCACCGGTGATGGCCGAGCAGCCTGTCTCAAACTGGAACGGGTAGCCACCATGAGCTTCTTACGGCCTCGCCGACCCTGCCGAGGCAAGGTTTGTGGCCTTGGGAGCAACGGTGCAGTTGTTTCCTTGAAAATGCTCCTACAAAAGGCAGCACAGCCGTCCTGTCCATCATCCTCGATGTCCACCTCCTCCACCACTTCATGTGCCTTGGTCTTCTCTCCTTCATCCTCGGAACAAGCAGCGCCATCAACCTGCTCGAGCTATTCCTGACTCGACTGCTCGGTGACATCAACCACTTGGGTGTCTACAGCCAGCTGAATGTCGGCGTCGAACAACACCTCGCCCTCCGCCTGACCAAGCACAGCCCCAGCCACCAATGAGCTAGACACCGGCCTACACGCGAGGGACTCCATTTTGCCTGCGTCATCATCCGGAGTGTAGCAGTCGCCGACAACCGATGAGTCGGCTGCCTTGGCACCTGCGACTCCTGGATCATGGGATCGAGGCCCCATCCACCTGGTGCGGCATATCTGCTGCCATCCCCTCTACCAGCGGATCATGGTAGTGCTGCTCTTGTGGCGCCATGTTTTTTCCGACAGAGTATCAGCACTGCGGTGACCGCAAACGACGGCGTTCCCAATCCTGAGATGTGTGTGTGAGGATGTCGCGTTCTCGTCCTGACCGCGATGGTGAGTGCCTCATTGTGCGTCCGTGCTCCAGTTCGTAGATTCTGTCCTCCAAATTGCGTGCTTTTGTCCTCCGACTCACGAACTACGTCCCGTGGCACTTGGTGGATGAATGACGATTGTGGTGAGCTTTGGCTTAGTGGACGGAAGGTGATGTGGCTATGTATGTTGTTGGAGGGGAAGGTGATCCTTGAGCGGAGAGCGGCGGAGATTGGCTTCCGGCGAGCGAAGTGCCCCACCCCCTTGCACTCCCAAAGAAACAAGACGGGTCACGCGACTGGGCGCGGAGATGGTCTCGATGCGAAGCAACGATAGCAGCGCCAACGAGCCTCTTCTTAAAGGCCTCCCCGGCCGCGCTCCTTGCCATCTCCTGCTTGGCCATGGCTGCTCGAAGAGGAACACCCTCATGGCGCTCCCTGCGCCTCGTCTTCGCCGTCTGCCATGGGCCGACATCCTGCTCGTCGAAGGAGGAGCCAAAATCGGAAGAGAGCTTCAGATCCAACGGGCGCCAAAGCCAGCTTGCGATGATGGATGGGCGGCGACGACCTCCGGCCGGGCACCACCAGCACCGATTTCAGCTTGTGCGGTGCGGCAGCCGGTGGCGCCTTTCTCGGGTCGCGCAGCGCTCCCACCCCTCAAGAAGAACGGAGTTGAAGGCGCTGCTGCCTTCACAGGAGCAGGGGTGGATCCGTCACGTGCCTTCTCCACACTCCCGGTATGGGAAGGTGGTGTGACACCACCCTGTCTTGGATGCTCCGCCGTCATGGTGACCCCTACAGCAGCGGAGGTCCTCGCGCCTCGGCCTCCGATCCCGGAGGGCACGCAAGGTCTTCCACTGGCTCCTCCCTCTAGATCTGGCCGATGGGTATGGGTAACGGGGCTGCCGGTGGGTGGTGCCGCCGGATCTAGCAGCTGGCCAACAGGTGGTGACCGAGGGAGGACGGGGGTGGCGTGTGTGGTGGCCGACGGCGGCGTTGGGGTGGCCGCCGGGGGTTGGGTGATGGGCTCGCGGTCGCTCATTTCAAAGTAATTGTATCCAGCGTCATTTTCATGCTTTGACCCGATCGCTACTTGGATCCGATTCCAAGTGAATGCATTTCATACTTTGTTGTTTTCTGGATTTCTGAAGCCCATTGAGCTCAATGTAACTGATGCAAGTGTGAAAAGAGTAACCAAATGCAATATTGCAGCATCCAAAGAACAATAACTACGCAGTTCTACGTTGTTTTAACTTTCCAAATATGGAGTTATTGAGACATATGGGAATCCTGCTACACACTGAAGTTATAGTCAAGATTATTTGCTAAACTTTTATATCGACTTATTTTTGATGAAACTGTAGTTATTATTATGTCATCTCCAAGTTAAGTTTCGCATATTCCCCCAAAAAAAGGAGTTAAGTGTCACAGATATTCGATTTAACTCAATCTACGTGACCTCACATCCTTCCCACCCCCATCCCCACCAGACACACACACACACACACACAAAAGAAAAAGAAAACCCATTGAATCTTGTAAATGCTATGTGTGTAATCTGACTAGTAGGTACCATGTTGCAATGTATTGGCATGTGAGCTTCAGTATTTCCCATACCACTACTCAACCTTGGCCTCATTCACTCCTTCCTGCCCTTTCCTGCTGCAGCAGTTGCAAGTCATGGCGATAGGTTGTGGGCTTGTGGCAACCTAGATGGCTATGATGGTTTCTTTATGAGTGTGGCCGCACCTACAACTGCCGGAACAAGAGGGCAGCATCATCTTAGATTGATTAGTAATTTGTTAAGGGAGGTGATTGATTTAGCCAATTGATTAGTTGGATTGGGAGAAAAGTCAGGAGAACTGGTTGGCTTGTTGCATATGTAATACCAGATGTTATACTCTAGAAATCTAGCAATGAAACAACCTTCCTCCTATCCTCTCTCTACCTCTCATGGCCAACATAGACCGGGAACAACGAGGCAAGGAGCCTCAGCACTCGGCAGCTAGATCATCACAACTACCACCTAAGAATCCTTGTCCCTCCAACTCCAATTCCTCCACCAGGGCATAGAGAGAGAGAGAGAGGGGGTTTCGAAGTTGTGATGAATTCAACAACTGTTGTTGTTTTTTTTTTTTTTTTGGCAAAAGCCAACAACGTCAAGTCAGAGAACTATCTTTTTGATATTTGCCTGTTAGTATTTTTAATTTAAAATGGAAAGCTCATACAAGTGTTGGATGGTTTAGATGCATAGTCCTACTCAAAGCATACTTATCATTTATCAAACATAAATCTCAAGTTTAATGATTCAATTGTGCACTCAGGTGGATGGTGGTAACCTTTATTGATTTCTACATAAATATCTTTGCAATATCAGTAAGACAGCTTAAACTTTGGCTCGTATGTAGTACAAGTCATGAGATAGATGGAATCATACAAACTTGTGGATCTTTCGTCACAAGTTTCATGTCGATGGTTACTTGATGGATACAAGGCTCGCCAGGGTCCTTCGTGGTTTCGCCTAGGTTCCTGGTGTGGATTATGATGAGACTTTCTGTCCTATGGTGAAATTTACTATAGTCCTACTTCACGGTACCCTCTTTCGTAGCATTGGCCTATTTGTCAGTTGGACGCAAAGAAAGCATTCTTTCACATTATCCTCTCAACATTGTCTATTACTTTGAGTGCCTACTCATGTTTGTTGCTTCAACAAGTCCTTGTATAGACTCAGTTGGCACCTTGAGCTTGATACAATCGTTTTTGCTACATATCTACTGACTCTTGGATTTCTTGAAGCCAAGTCCGATACTTCTCTGTTCATCTACCACCAGGGGCTCTGGTACTATTTATTTGTTGCTCTTTGTGGATGATATTGTTCTCACTTCTTCAAGTGACTCCTTCCTCCACCACACGATCTACGCCTTGCAACAATAATTCTTCATGAATGACCTTGGTCCTCTGTACCACTTTCTAGGAATTTCAGTCCATTTGTTCTTGTGCTAGCAACAATACAATGTTGATATCCTCAAAGGTCCTAGCATGGTATTTCGCAAGGTGTTCAGCGCACTTGTTGATAGTCACGCCAAAGTGTCTGCAACGGATGGTACTCCCGTTGGTGATCCTTATTAGAGATATACATATATATGTATAGCCTGACTTGTATTGTACTCCATGTACATGTACTCCAAGCCACCTTGGCTATATATATGAAAGGCCACCCCTATTAGGGTGTGTGGTGTATTTGCCCCCTACATACCTCTCTACATGGTATCGCTCTTTCCTGGACTGCCTAGGGTTCCTTCCTCCTTCCGCTTTGCCTCCTCCTTTTCCAAGACGCCGCCGATCTTGCCCGACGCGCGCCGCCATGCCCGTTCAGGTCGCATCTGCGCCTGTTCGCCACCGCACCACCGGCCGCGCTCCTTCCTCCGGCATGTCGCCAACATCGCCATGGGTAGCACCGAGGCGTCTGCCTCCTCGGCCACCTCTGGTCTCACCGGCTCCCCCTCCATGCCGTCCATGGGGGATGCCCCGGCCCCTGCGATCTTCTCCTACGCCACCATCAACGTGAAGTCGCACATCCCGATCACCCTTGATGCGAAGGTGTCGAACTTCACAAAAGTGGTCTCACGTTCTTCACCGCCATGTGCGGCAAATTCGGCCCTGCTTGATCACATCGACGTGTCCATCCCGCCGCGGTATACCAATCGCGCTTGGTCGCAACCCGACACCTGCGTCTGGAGCTGGATGTATGGTTGCGTTGACGACGGCGTCCTCGACCTCGCCATGGAGCCCGGCTAGACAGCGCACGACCTCTATGTCGCCATCAGCGCCCTGTTCTAGGAGAACAAGGCCACCTGCGCGGTCGTCCTGGCTAGGACTTCCACACCATGGTCCAGGGTGATCTGACCATCGACGCTTATGCCTAGAAGATGAAGCGGACGACCTCACGCTGTCCGCGGCGTTGGTCAGCCATCTCGAGCCTCGGCTTGTGCTCAATTTGCTTCGCGGTCTCAATCCACGTTTCGCAAATTCGATTGACATCATCGCCAACTCGGCGGTCCTTCCGTTGTTAACCTCGGTGCATAACACGCTTTGGCTCAAGGAGATCCGCCTCGCCTCCGACGCCAAGGTGTCCTCCAACACCGCGCTCTCCGTCGTCGACTCTTCCGACCCGCCTCGGCTCCTGCTCCTCGCCCTCTTGCCGCTCCACCTCCTCTAGCAACACCTCCAATCGTGGTGGCGGTGGTGGCAAGGGCAAGGGCAAAGGAAAGGGTGGCGGTGGCAATGGTGGTGGTAGCCGCTTTCCGGCCAGCCAGCCAAGCCGTCATAGGCCTCGTCGGGCAGGCGTTCCTCCCTTCGGTCCTTTGTTCTGCATGAACCCTTGGGCTGGCATGCCTCCGCCATAGTTGTAGTGGCAACCTCAGCAGCCACAGTGGCGCCCTTCGCTTGAGCCCCTACCGTAGGGCGCACACGACGTTCACCCCTCCCTCCATGACCCGATGGTGGGATCAAGGAGCTCGATCGCCTCCCTCAACTAGATGGCGCTCCAAGGGGTGCTGGTGTGAGTCCCCGGGTCCTCGACACCGGCGCTACTTCCCACATGTCCGCCAACGAAGGTATATACTTCTTTCCCGTCTCCCTCATTCGTCGTCCTTCATCACGGGTCGGTAATGGGGCTTCCATTCCAGTTTCTAGTCGTGCACCTCCATTATTCCTATAGTTGATCATCTTTTTAATCTTCACAATGTTCTTGTCGCTCCACATCTTGTTTGTAACCTATTGTCCATTCACCAATTTACTCACGACAATAATTGTTCCATTGAGTTTGATGCTTATGGCTTTTCTGTTAAGGATCTTCAGACAAGGACCATGATTCTACGCTACAATAGTGGTGGGGAGCTCTACACACTTCCATCATCCAGTTGACTAGCAGCCGCCTGCCATGTTACCACCTCTTCATCATCCCAGTGGCACTCCCGTCTTGGTCATCCTGCACCTGCCTCCATAGCTCGCCTTACTAAAATTTTAGCTATTTCATGTAATAATGTGGATCGTTCTGTTTGACATGCCTGTCAACTTGGCAAACATGCTCGCTTGCCATTTACTAGTTCTTCATCTCGTTCATCAGCGCCATTTGAACTCGTTCATTGTGATGTATGGACATCTCCGATCCTTAGCATGTCTGGTTTTAAACATTATCTTGTGATTGTGGATGATTACAATCATTATTGCTGGTCTTTTCCTCTTCAACATAAATCGACGCGTGCACACACATCTTGCTAATTTTGTTTCCTATGCTAACACCTAGTTCAGCTTGCCTGTTTTCGGGGAGGACAACGACCGCGAGTTCATTAACAATGCCACCTCTACCTTCTTCCCGGTAGTCGCGACATCTTGCTTCCCACCTCTCCCCCCTTACACGTGCGCGCGAACGACAAAGCCGAACGGATGCTTCGCGACTCTTAACAATGATATGTGCACTCTACTTGCTCCATGCCGCTATGCCACCACAATATTGGGCAGAGGCCTGGCCACCGTTGTTTACCTTCTAAACCGGCGCCTATCCTCTTCCATCAATGGCGATATTCCCTATCATCTTCTTTATCACAAGATGCGGATTATTCCTTGCTTCGGATTTTTGGCTATCTTTGCTACCCCAACCTTAGTGCCATGACATCCCACAAACTTTCTCATCACTCGACAGCCTGTGTGTTCATCGGCTACCCTTCATCCCGAAAGGGCTACCGGTGTCTCGATCTCTCCACTTGCAAAGTGATCGTGTCCCGACACATTGTTTTCGATGACACTCACTTTCCGTTTGCGGTTGCAAGATCGCCTACGGAATCACTTGATTTTTTGTTACAGGATCGTCTTCCAGCAACCATGCCAGCTCCTGCGGTTGGCACCTCGGTCCGGCCCCCTCAATGGCGGTGTTCGGCGACGGCTGGAGCAAGACCCAGCCATCCTTCGGCTCGGTCCGGTGCTTCGGCTCTTGGCGTCTCCATGCCGGGGCTGGGCGCAAGCCCGGCTGCTGGTGCATCGCCGGCCCATTTTCTGCCTCAACCGCGGCCGGCGGCTTTGCCGGTCTCTGCCTCGACCAGGGGCTACGGTGGGCCTCGCCTGCCGATCACTGTCAACTACAGCCGGTGGCCTCGACCGGCTCCTGTTCAGGCACTGGTCGCCCCACAGGCGGTGCCGGCTCCACTGGTGCCAGCTCCTCGGTTTGAGCTGGCGAGCCGACTCTTTGCTCCGTCTCAACCCGGGGCTCGGCAACAGACTGGCAATCTTCCTCCGCCTCCTCAGCGCTTCTTTGCCACCACTGCCTCACCACTACCTGGAAATTATTGCAGTGCTCTTGCTGATCCTAACTAGCTTGCTGCAATGGTGGATGAATACAAGGCTCTGATTGACAATGGCACTTGGCGTCTTGTTCCTCGACCTCCCGTTGCTAGCGTTGTCTCTGGCAAATGGATCTTCAAGCACAAGCATCACTCTGATGGTACTCTTGCTCGCCACAAAGCCCGGTGGGTTGTCCGTGGGTTCCCTCAGAGGTATGGCATTGACTACGATGAAACCTTCAGTCCGGTTGTTAAACCCGCCATGATTCGAGTTGTTCTCAATATTGCAGCTTCTCGTGCCTAGCCTATTCATCAATTGGATGTCAAGAATGTGTTTCTTCATTGTTATCTCAATGAAACACTTTACTGCCAGCAGCCTCCAGGTTTTATTGATCCCAATGCACCTGATCATGTATGCCTTCTTTGTATGGCCTCAAGCAAGCACCTCGAGCCTGGCACCAGCGCTTCACCTACTTCATTCGGACTTTGGGCTTTGTCGCTTTGCGATTATGCGATTCGTCTCTCTTTGTCTACAAGAATGGCTCGGCGTTGCTTACTTGTTACTATATGTTGATGACATTGTCCCGATTGCTTCATTGCCCGGCTCTTCTTTCTTTGCATCACGGAGCGGCCGCACTCGAGTTTGCTATGATAGATTTGGGAGACCTTCATCATTTTTTGGGATTTACATTTTCCGGACTGCCGGAGGTCTTTTTTCGTCTCAACGTCAATGCGCCGCCCGATCTCTGCGGCGTCTTTGGCATGTCCGAGTGTCACTCTACAGCCACTCCGGTTGATGCCCGCGTGAATCTCTCTACTACAGATGGCTCTCCTGTTGCGTGGGGGCATTTCTTACACTTTGTCCAGCAGGTGTGTGTCTTCATATGCATGACCCTCCCGAACCTCACTTATCCTCTGTCAAGCATATTTTTTTTGCTACCTTCCGGGGCACTCTCCACTCTACGGACTCCATTTTTTGACCATGTCCTCCCTCGACTTGGTGGTTTTACTGCCGATGTGGACTGGGCGGATGTCCGGACACTTACCAATCTAGTTTAGGCTATGCTTTGTGTTCTCGGTGCTAACTTGATTTCTGGTTGTCCAAACGGCAAAACATAGTCTATTGTTCAGTCTTTGTGGCCAATGGAGTTCTTTGAAACTTGCTCGTGTTGCCTTGGAGTACCCGTCTTTGTCTACTTGTCCACAAATCCAGGTCCAACATCAATGCACGAAGAATGTTGAGATCGATCTCCACTTCGAGAGCGATTTTGTATTGGTGATGTTCGAGTGCTCCACGTTTTGACAACATCCCGGTTCGACATTTTCTCCAAAGGCCTTCGAACATCGGTGTTTCCAAGAAGTTTGCTCCGGTCTTCATGACAGCCCGGTCGACGATTTGATTGTGCGGGTGAGGGGGTTACCATGTTGGGATCCCCCCCCCCAGTCCTCCTCTTTCTTAGTTACCCAAGAAATCTATTCAACACTCAATGAGCACGCTATGCTCTAATGTTTTGTTTGATTTCATCGAACTTATTTATGTTTACTTTGTCCAAAAGGATGGAGAACACTTTTTTTTTTATAATGATTGCATGAATTTTATTTGAAATTTTCTTGACGTTCATACCATAGTGTTATTAGTTTCACTTCGATCATAGAGCATGTATTTTTACTGGAAATGCAAGTTTGTTCATAATATTTGCATTTGATATCCTATTCTGCACTTCTCTCTTTTAGACCCTGGTAGAAAATGTGTAACAGGTGTGTTTTAACTTAATGGTTATTATTCTATATATGGCTTATTTAATCGTTTCTGAATTCTTACTGGGTGCAGATGATTCTAGATAGGGATGCACTTTGGCATTAATATTTTGCTCCCTAATAGGGATTTTCTTAGATAATGGACATAATGGGGGATTATGTCCAAGTGTTAATATTTGACAATATGCCTACAGTGCTGGGTTACACACGGAGTCATCCTGGATATCAACTACCATTTGGATTGTCTTGTTGATATGCTTTGGAAGGTATATAAATCTCATTTTGAGGCTCCAATCACCAATAACCTTAACATTTTTTTTTTTACTTCAATGCTTCCTCCATTCCAAATTGTTAGTCGTTCGGCTTTTCTAATTTCATAGATTTTGGTATGCACCTAGATATACATTGTCTAGATACATAGTAAAAGCTATGCACCTAGAAACTGAGAACACCTTACAATTTGGAATGGACGAGTAGAATCCATTTATTGTGTGTGATTTTGATGCAACACTTCATTAGCCAAGTTGTTTCTATCTTATCTTCAGTTTGTTGATTGGTGTAGCGTATCTAATTCTGTTGGAAGTAATCTTTATTAAAGAGCAATGGCCATGTCATTCATGGCAGGTAATGATAGCAACAAAGTTGTCCTATGATATAGTATCATTCTCTCCTGAGTTCTCTCCTCCCTACCAGTTGCCTGGAAAGTGCTCAGGCACTAGCACTTATAGAGAGAAAATATTGCTGTTCTTTGTGCCAGCACCTTGGTCCCATGTGGCAGGCCAGATGGACAGCTGCCCCTGTGCGCCTGCTCTTGCTGCCATCTTGGCACAGCTTGTGCACACACCCATGACAGTATCATAATTGGGTCTGCTCTTGCATGTATGCAAAGGCGGGGCTGTTGTAGATGTGGGACTTTGCCAGCAACACTGCCTACATATATATGTATCTTGCACCCTCATAATCAATCTACAATCTTTCGTCTGATATCTTGCTTACAGAAACTAATCAAATTGATATAATCGCTAGCAAATTTAGTTGTGACTAAACAGTACTAGTAATTGCCCTGGATATGACATAAACATATAGAGATTACCGAAAAGACCGACCCCGCTCCCTCGCGTAGTCTCCCCGGGGCCGGCGGCGGCGCCCGTGGGGAGGGCCTCAAAAGGCTCCTCCCTCCTCTCCGTACACCTACATGGCCTCCCCCCCCCAACCTCCCCTCCCACCTTCCTCTCCGGCGCCGGTAGCCACCCGGGCGGGGCGGCCGATCTGGCCCCCGGCCGGATCTGGCCTCCCAGCGGCCGGATCTGTCCCGCGGTCAGCCCGGCCGGGGGCGGGGCGGGCCTAGGGTTGGGCGGCGGCGGCGGTTCCGGCTCCTCCCCACCGTCCGGGGTGGGCGGTGGGATAGCCGGCCAGCCTCCCCTCCTCGGCGATGTCGGGGGCAGCCCACGCGCGCGTGGCGGGGCGGCGGCACCCGTCCTCCCCACCGGCGTGGTGGGTGGAAGGGCAGGGCCTACTCGTGCCACCATGCTAGTGGTGCTCGCTGTGGGGTGGTGGCAGCTCCGGCGTGTGGCGGCGATGCGCGCGGCGTCGGCCGTCCCCCCTCCGACGGTGGTGGGTCGATGGATGGCTATGGTCAGGCCCATGTCTTTCGGGCTCGTCTCGGGGCCGGACGGCGGTGACCCCAATGCACGGGCAGCCCTCGCCTTGGGCTGCGGTGCGATGGTGGTGCCCGTGGGCGTCATTCCCTTCCCCGAAGGCTCCGTTGAACCCTTCGAGCTCTGCGTCGCCATGCGCCCGCCCCAAATCTTCATTGTCACCTCGGCGCCCCTGCCTAGCTTCCGCTCTCCGCGTCGCTCTAGCCCACCTTGCTCTAGGGTTGATGCCATCATTGTCGCCGTCGTCGTTGTCCGGCCGTGAGCCACTGATGTCATGTTTCGACGACCGGGATCTCCACTGCATATTCTGGTTACGTCCCCTCAGCTTCGGCCTCATGATGTTGCAACTCGCCTAATGAGATGGCGTTGTACCTTCGGCGCTTTCTTTGTCACCCCGTTGTCTCGCTTGGATGTTGACGCCATCGTTGTCGCCGCCGTTGCTTGGTCGTGGGCCACCGACATCGCGCTTGTCTTGGAGTCGTCTCGGGGTTGACGCCATTGTTATCACCGTCGTCGTTGCTTGGCCGTGGGCCACCGACGACGCGCACGGATCCACCTCGGGCAGTCGCTGCCAAGCGTGTGACGCCCCCCTTGATGCTCTATTGCGTGGGTGTCGGCGATCCGGACTTCCATTCCTCTTTCGGTTGGTGTCTACCGAGTATCGTCCCTAGCGATGATTCATATCGCCTCTAGTGGTTGTGTTGTGGGGCTCGGTGGGGTGCTCCTCTCCTCCTTGCTTTTCGGCGATGGTCGCTGCCTTTGTTTGTTTGTGACCACTTCCTCCGTGGTTGTGTTGGGTTGTGGTGTGCTTTGTCATGTAGTGTTGTATTGTGTTGTTCAGCCAATCTTGGCTTCTTCTCTTAATGAAAATGACACGTGAAGTCATGTTCGAGAAAAAAAATTCCTGCATATTATTTGTGGAGAGTCCCATGTTTGCACAGGAGATTGTCGAATACTTCTACATGGAAATCTTAACATAAAGTGTAACTATTCAATCTATATATCACTTAAATGTTGTAATTAAGTGTTATGTGTTAACCAGCATTGTTTTGTTGATGTCTGTAAATTATTAGTTTTTTATCATGATATGTATATTTTTTTCATATGTTAAGTACTGGAATATTATGCAATACTTCTCTCTACGAATAACTTCCCTCAGGGTTATTCCCGGTTCATATATGTGGGTAGTGCTTTCCTTAAACAATACTATCTAGTACAATATATAAAGCCGCTTTAACCCTGTCAACTGAAATATGTGAAGGATCTGTTGTGCATTTGTGCTGCATATATTTAGATTGTTTCTTTTATGGTCATCATGCATTTATATGTATGAGTGATATGTTGGCACACAAAGTTGTGAACCATATTTATGATTTTATTTAAGTAATTTATTGACCTTCATTCTTTTTCCCCCTTCTGTGCCTTAGCATCACAACATGCGGCTACATTGTCCTCCAACTTTTCAAAGTAACATATCAAGATCCAGTCTACAACGTGCTATTGAACTCTCACAGCAACTATGGAATTTCAACTTCACCGTGATAATTCATCTTCTATGATCATGGTTAGCTTACAGTTGTCTAAACTTCAGCTTGTCATCTGATCATTTATTTTCCATTCATAATTCACTTGTTTGAATGTAGGAAGATTTGAAAATTCATTGAAGTTTTCTGTGCAGCTTGGCTGGTAATATTATGTTCCTTATGTCTATATGTAAGGTACCACAATTAAGGGGACAGCAGGATAGAAATTAGAGAAGTTATTTTGCTTTGAAAAAAAGAATAAAATAGCTCATGTGCTGACTTCTCTGAAAAATGAACTGTATCCTGAAGTTCTTTATTGTATTCCTGATTTAAATTGCTCGGCCAGTAATCTCCTTTTGTTGTCATCATTGTCGTGATCCTGAATCGTTCAATGCAAACAATTTAGAAAATCAAGTGATAGTTTTATTTTGAATGATGCACTAGACATTTGATGCACTAGGAGTCTAGGAGTCAGCAGCTCGGTGTCAGCAGTCAGTTCGGCAGAATAGCTCAGGGCCAAGCCCTTTGAGAATGGACCGAGGCCAAGCCTCTAAAGGTTCTGTAGTCTCTAGCGAGAAGGGCACTACCTTTGGTGTGCCACGATCAGATCAGATCAGCAGCAGGAGGATCAGGAGGTGGCATGCCCTCTCCAGCGGACATGAAAGGGTAAGGGTAAGGGTAAGGGTAAGGGAAGGTGGTTGTGCCTCGAAAACAAATCAAGAAACCAAAGATCTCTAGAGAAACTCGTATGGCATTATAAGTAGCAGTACCAGAGCACCGAGAACATGAAAGGGGGGGGGTTATGTATTTTCAGGGAGGAGCCACATTCCACTCAGCAGCAGCCGCAAATCCAGTGTACCCCTCACAGAGAGGTGATTGGTGAGGAGGGCACTCAATGGGCTCAACAGAGAGAGCATTAGTTGCTCTGCCTCTAGAGCTTAGAGGAAACAAAATTCGGAGCTTATTTTTTTTTTTGCCTCAAGATGAATGATTCACAGAACCAAGACAGCACGTGGACCCTTCTGCACTGATTTGCAGGCCCTCTTCTCCGGCATTTGTGGAGGAGCCCTACCAAACAGAGCCATTTCTAGCTAGGGGGGGGGGGAAGGGGGGAGGAGCTAGAGCCGTTTTGGAGTTCTACCAAACTAGGCCTTGTATTCACCATATGATCATTGTTGAGATCCCGGCAACATCTGTAGAAGTAAACGAGGAAGAAATTAGGGTACATTTGACTTACATGCCTTGCTTGCTTGAGATTTCAGATATACTCTATTGCAGACTGGGCGAGAATTTTCTTTGTTACTCTTTGGACTCCTCAAGACCGGTCTTTCTTTCATTCAGTTTATGTTTTCCAGTGAGTCTCACCCAGCTGACTAGAAAGAAAATATCAATAGGTCTTGCAGTTCAGTTGGACCAGACACGAGGTTGCATGAGATACGTTATCTTTCAGCTTTTGCTCCTTGTCGTGCCCTCACAGGTGGCACAGTACCTCCAGCAGAGACAGTGTCAATGATACTTAGTTGTTCAGCGCTGGTTTTTGAGGAATCCTTGACTCCAAGAGCTGGCTACGGTGTCTTACAGCAATAGTTGCTATCCTTGGTAATGGGACATATCCTTTTGATCTTGCGGGTCGGTCTATTGTTTTGTGAATGGGAAGAGAATTGGATATATGCACACATCATTTGTTATCTCTTGGCTATGTGCATCCACTTTCCTCAGCACATGCAGAGGCCTCCCAATACTACAATCCACCGGTGGCCACAGATAGGAGGCGTGCAGGATGTTCCTTGGGGCCTTTTGCATCAATCCATATTTTTTGGGTGGATTGGGATGTAATTTCCGTTCAGGCTTCACTTTAGGTCTTGTTTGAATGTAGTTTGCATTAACAATCGATCCGTATGTGTTGAGGTGGATTGGAGAGTAATTTAGTTCACGTTCCACACCAACCCACCTCAACACATGTGGATTGATGCAAATACGACTATATTCATACAACTTAATCCATCTCAACCATGTGGATTGATATCAAACCAAATACATTCAAACAAGGCTCAAGAGCGGTTCACAGCGACATAATAGTTAACGGAGGTTCAGATTAGTGCTGGATTAACAGGATTGCATATTGCACTCGATTTAGATGAGAGTGATTAGGAGAACAGGCTGGTGGAACATGCATTGCTAGAGATGACGATCCATTGCCTGTTACATTCAAATAAGACGTATGGCAAGGGAAGACTTGTCAGGGGTGCGATATGCAAGACACCAATGAGAGCTCTGTGAACCCAACACTATGCGGCGACAATGGGCTGCCCAGGTTGGCCTGATCATCCCTTATGCTTGCTATCGCAACGTGGCGACAAAGAAAAACAAGAAGCGAAAACTAGAGAGGAAATAGTAGATGTAAAATTAACAGATTGACTTACAATTATGTGTTATTTTAAATCCTTCTTCACTTTCCTACGCACAAGACTCCAAAGTCTAATAGACTTCCAGCCAAGTAGGCCACATACATGCACCTTGATGTTGCCTCATTCACCTGCACCATGGTCAAATCAGCGTTGGCCATAAACAAATCCATTCTGTTTTCCCTGGAGGACATCAGCAAAGCTGCTTCCATCTTCGAGTAACCAAACAGGCTCCACCGCGCACAGCGGCCAAGACTCTGTGCAGCCCTGACTAAATTCTCTGAAGAGGGTAGAAGAAAGCTAAAAAAACCAGACAAAAAAGGGATAAAATAAAAGGCAGAGCTTTCACAGCAGGTTAATGCAGCTAGAGGGGCGGTGTCAGTAAAGGCCCCAACTTTATGAGCTATTGCTGGAGTTGTGCACATTACAATCACATGGGCATTTGCGACAAAAGCACTGCTTAATTGATGCATACTACAATATCAATTCCTTCGCAGAAGCGAAGGATGTAAGACAAAAATTTTCATGATTAAACCATCGTTTGCAACTGTCGGTAATACAAATGTAACACACAAAACACTATAGTTTTCAGATGCAGAACTTGGTCTAGCATTTGCTTCTGCTCCCTGCTTCAGCCTTGTGACATGCATGGCTTGCCTACAGTCAAATAAATTTGCACAGAAGAATCGACAGGCTACAGATTACATTAGCTACTAAGTTAAGGCTAGCAATCATGGCTTCTGGTGCATCGTTGGTTGGTCCTGCAATTTGTTTGAACTCTCTTGCTCAACTTTCATAGCGTTTGGTTCAACATCCATGGCCATCGGACTAGTGTCATTCGGCTGCATGCAACAATAACTGTATAAAAATATGCTTTGGTACACTGGAACACACTAATGTAAGTAGTATAAGCATGTCGCCTGAAGCTGTTGATTATATTTAATGTTATGATAAATGGCACTTACAAAGGTTTGTTTTGAGGAGCCAACTCCATCAGCCACAGGTCCAGTGCCTCTAGAATGTTCTGCAGCTACACTATTGACATCCTGCACAGTAAAAACAAGAAAAACAAGAATGTCAGTAATGAAGAATGATATATAACTAGAGAAAAGGAAAGTTAATTAGGAAAATGTTCTTGCTACAAGCCTATAATTGCTCCAACAAGAATCAGTAAAATAGATGAATGAAAAATAGAGTCATGATCTGCCAGGAAACATGGGAATTGCTGAAGCATATGGGGAGAAAACACTTGCCTAAAAGATACTAGAGACCATTACAACCCATCCCATATTTTTAATTCACACAATAGTTTTTTAAAAAAGATAAGCAATTCCACTTTTTTTGAGAAGGGGTGATTTCATTCATTAATACACATAACGAGTACAGATTACATATAAGAACCTGATAAAAAGAAAAATACATTGGTGCTACTGTAGGACTTGTCCAACACCCCAGTTCTTCCTCTCCGATTGCC
Organism: Hyparrhenia diplandra; assembly: GCA_015847255.1. NCBI lineage: Eukaryota > Viridiplantae > Streptophyta > Magnoliopsida > Poales > Poaceae > Hyparrhenia > Hyparrhenia diplandra. Next base: position 17,803 of record JADLZK010010855.1, on the reverse strand, counting down.
ATCGACAAGCTAGGTCGAAAGAAGCGGAGCTGAGACATCCTTAGCTGACAAGGTCGGCCATGAAGGGCCATCAACCCGTCCAAGATTAGGGGAAGAAAACCATACCTTACAACTACTTTGTCAAAGAAAACGATAGATGCTACATCCACACTGTAGAAGCAGTGGAAGGAGCAAAAATCCCATGGGAATATTGTGTCTGCACTGCCATGGGTAGAACTAACCTATAATGCTACTTATTAGGAGAGGGCATATACAACCAGACTTTAGATCCCGATTCCCCTGCACCCCAGGAACCAAGAAGGCCACCGGAAGTGCAGGAACGGGCGAGGATGCCCAAATCTGAGTGTTTCCCTTTTTGCTGCTACAATGTAGAACGAAGGAGAAAGAAGGGTCCATTCCACTTTCTTAATCTCTTAAGATGAAAATCTCCTTGGGCTTTAATAAAATGGCACCCTGCAGTCCACATAGCCACACCTAATGGATATGTGATACAACTACCAAAAATCAATGTCCAACCTAGCTATCCGGATTATCCAGTCACATATCCAATAAACCACGATTCTACCCGTATCCGATTATCCAGTCATATATCCAATAAAACACGTATTCTACCCGTCTTATGTCTGAATCGTATCTGAAGAAAACTATCCAAATTCGTATCCAGTACCTTAGTGTTTGAAGAAAACTATCCAAATTCATATCCAGCGCCTGAGAAAATATCTAGATACCCGAGAAAGGTATCCAATTCATTATTCTACCCTATTCGAATAGTGGAATGATTAAGAAATATCCATATCAATTACACTCTTACACCAGAAGATCTATGTGTTTGGCCGGGGGGATGACTGGGGACGGTATTGATTGATTCCCAATTTGATAGAGTTTGGTTCTGGAGCGACTCGGGAATATTCCTCTCAAATGCGGAGCGTCCCCATCCCAAAAAACGACCAGATGGGCACGCCTTCTTTGGACTGTGTCCTCGTTCATCTCACAGAGTGCAGGTGGCAAGCACTCGACAAGCGGCCTGGACGGACAGGCGCTGTAACGAGCGGCACAGGCGGAAGCCTCCCCTGTGAACTCATAGGGGTCCCAAGCTCTCTTGCACCCCTTCCTCGACAAGCTCGCAAGTCCCGAGCTCACGGCAACCGGAACTCGCAAGGGCAGCCCAATCTTGTGTGTGCATCCTCATCCTCAAGCTCTACGTGGGAGGCAGGCACACATGGTGTGGGGCATGGTGGCAAGCTCCCATGCGCGGCATAGGGCATGGCAGCGATGCCGCTCAGGTCCATGGGGATCGTGAGGACCATGGGGTTGGGAGGACGATTTTTTTATATAAAAAAGAAAAGAGATTGACACATGCACCCAAATAGGGATTGTCCTATCCCCTCAACCAAACAGAAAACAGGGACCGCCCATCCCTAGAATTGGGTTGAGCCCGTGCCATCCCATCATGTACCCAAAACAAACACAGCTAATAGAAGTTCTTACATGCCTTTTACATACCAAAAAAAACATTTGAAACTTCATGGATACATCATTAAATTAACACAAGTTAAATTAGAGAGGTACCTGATCAATTGCCTGTGTCTCAGCAGATTCTTTCTTCGTTCTTAAATTCTGTGTACTGCCCCTCCTACGATAGAAAAGTGCACAAAATAGAACACACAATATAAACACCTGAAGCAATTGCTGCTACAAATTACATGAGCAAACAATAATAAATACCTCCCAGAGTCGTCCAGAGGCTTGGCATCATTCATTTCCACATCAGAGTCAGCATCATGTCTTTCATCAGGATTCTCTTTGTCTTCATCTTGCTACGCCAAACATCAACACAAATTAGTCACAATATGTTGACTTAATTATATGCGAGTTACATACAGAATGCTCCTTGGGAAGTGGCAGCCATGGAGATGGGATGAAGCTTTTTTAGAATTTTTCATTTGTATGCACCAAGGAATTGTAAATTTCATTAGGCTAGGGTTTCATTATCCAAACTCTTAAGTTGTTCCAACTTTGTAGATGCACTTCATGGCAATTAAATTGTCTTTGGGTGTGTGTTGGACATATGTTAAAGATTCTTTTATCTTCTCTTCTTTTTCAGAGTTGCAATTTTTGCTTTCAAAGGTGTTGTGTAGTTTCTCCATATAGTTGCACCTTTGCAGCAGGACTGCACTTTTAGAATGACACCAGATTTCCTCTGTCTTCCATCTGTTTGTGTTGCAGGTACACATGGTAGAGTCCATGTTCTTTACACTGCCCCCTTCTCTCATTTTCTTCCAGTTTTTGCAGTTCAGCTGGTGGTCCAGTTTCTAATGCAGTTCCAGGCATACAAACAGAACTATACAACAATAGGCAAGAAAATAGCAGAAAAAAGAAATGCCTGCAAAAACTCTGCCTGCATGAGCAGGACAAAACTATACTGACCTTAGGACCACGATTGTTCGACCAGAGTATTTTTGGTTATTTGCCAAGAAAGAAAGCAGAAGAAAGCAATGTCATTCTCCGTATAATTTAAATAGTGTAGTGCTATGTCATGGACCTCGGGTCCTAGGGTAGGAGGGTTGACATGCTATATATCAGTCACAATTGTCAATAGCCATTTCCCCATCACTAGTTACTTGGGAGTTGCTGTCCAAGTTATCCAAGGGCTTTTATTTTTGCCGTGGCACAAATTTCTTTTCATTTTAGCTATGGATTGGTGTGAGTGGGGTGTGTTGGGAAGGTTTGTTCTAGTCCTCCCGCTTGTAAGATCTCCTTTCTTACTGAAATGACAAACAACTCACCTGTGTTGTTTGAGAAAAAAAGAATCTTCCACTACATTTCCAGATCTTCTTAGTTCTTAGTAATTCTATTCAATAGAGTTGTCTGCAATTATTCAGTCTTGTCCACAAAAACTCTACTAAAGACAGCCTTATCTTTGTGCCTGATTTATTGTAAAGGATAAAGAAACATCATCCAATTATTTTTTTGCTTGTAAAAGAATCCTCACCTCAGGTAACTCAGCCTCAGGAGGTCGCTCTTGAAATTGAACACTAGGAGCATGTCGGAGTTTTGAAAGATTATCTAGAAGTTTCGATTTTATATCTTCCAATTGATTCCGTGTGTTTTTATTCTCCATGTTACTTGGAGCGACATGTAGAGTGTAATCTGGACCAAAATACTCATAGTACTCATTAGGTGGCATCTTGTCAGTGAGCTCATGACCAAGGGCAACTCCTGTCTGCTCAAGAAATATGAAAAAAAGAAAAGGTGAGCTGTTATTAAAAGACTTTGAACTGGTGACATTAAAAGGCATATCAGAAATCAGAAATAACAATAGTGGCTTCAATCCTCAATCACTCAACATAAAAAGAATATAATGAACTGTGCAGAAGTTTAATTGTCTTGTGCACAACAGTGGCTGAATGAGTTGGAACTTGGGAGAGATAATCTTTGAGAAAAAATAGTGTTTGGTTAACACATAACCTAGTCATAATATAGTTAAAAATACAAAGGGCATATACACAGTAAATAGCAAAAATATATTTTGTGACATCTTAGTAAATTTAAAACACATCATGAAAAACTATTTACAAAATTAGACACTAGTCAGCACTCAAAGTATACAACGGCATGGGTACGAATAAATTCATTAAATCAAGATGACACATCCTTGTGCTGCATAGATAACTAATTCAGAAAATATATCATCCTGGTATTTCAAATATTGCTCTGATATATCCTAAAAATCAAAAACATATTAGGATAAATAAAAATATCCTAATAAAAACTGAATATGGAAAACAACTAGTAAACATAATATGTAGATTACTTTGTGCAGACAGAAGGTAGGTTGTGTTTACTGGGTTCACAGCACAAACACAAGGGGAGACATGGACAGCTAAAATGCAGATGGTGCTTGAAGTGGGCAAAAAGGAATGCTAGCAAATCAGTTACCAATAAAGTTACAAATCAACAACACAGATGTACTTGAAGAAAACCTTATATATGAAATCGAGAAACGGCATTTGTATCACACATGCATAACATGATTTAGAAGGCTATTTGTTTCTCTTTGAAATATTACTTTTATGTGAGAATTCATAAATTCCAACCGCCGTACCAATCGTCCTGCATATTCTAGGCAGTGAGCACTACAACTGTTGTTTCTTGTTCTATTAATTCGAATAACTTCATTGCAGTAAGGGGTAAAAGTCTTGCAAAAAGTGTTACACTCACAGTATACTTAACAATTCCAAATAATTAATCAGACAAGGTTATTGGAATCAATAGAATAACAAACACCACAAAAGTTGAAAGGCATAAAAAATGTGGTTTTTCCCCAATGAAGGTCCTCCATTACATACCTCATAGCACCAGCACCGTGCAACATTTCTTATGGTATACCCACCGCCACCAAGCAGCAACAGCGGAACGTTGAAGGACCTCATAAATCTTACACATTCTGCGTGGCCCTTAATAGAGAGGTTGAAACAGCCCAACCTGTCACCCGACAACGAATCTGCACCGCACTGGAGCACTACTGCACCAGGGTTGAAGACCTCCATCACCTTGCCCATTATTGGCTTGAACAACGACTGGTAGCTCTCATCATCAATACCGTCATCCAGCGGAACATTCAGAGAGTAATATTTACCCTTTGAGTGCCCAATATCACGAATGTCCCCTGTCCCTGGGAAATAATCCCCAAACTTGTGGAATGAGACCGTCATCACCCGGTCTGTGGTGTAAAAAGCCTCCTCCACGCCGTCCCCGTGGTGGATGTCAATATCCACGTACAGAACGCGCTACAATGCAATTACAGTTTACAAAACATGGGTAATTCTATCCATCCAATCCAGCTACAGATTCAAAAAAAAATCAAAAATTCGTAGAGAATTGGAATACCTGGTGGTACTTGAGTAGCTCGAGGATGGCGAGGACGATGTCATTAACATAGCAGAACCCGGAGGCCTCGCACTTCTTGGCGTGGTGGAGTCCGCCGGCCCAGTTGATGGCGATGTCGTGGCCGTGGTTGAGCTTGACGGCGCCGCCAACGGAGCCCCCGCGTAGGTCTGACAGAAACTGTAGAGGCCGTCGAAGACAGGGCAGTCCTCGCCGACGTTGAAGCGCTTGAGCGCGCGGATCTGGTCCTGCTGCGTCTCGGGGGTGACGGAGCGGAGGAAGTGGACGTAGTCGTCGGCGTGGAAGCGGCAGAGGTCGCGGTCGCGGGCAGGGTGAGGGCGGAGCACTTGCATCTGATCGAGGAGGCCGTAGCGGCCGAGCAGCGCGTGGGTCATGCGGATGCGGTGCGGCTTCATCGGGTGGCCCTGCCCGTAGTAGTAGTTGCCCACCTCCGCGTCGTAGAAGTAGCAGACGCGGCGCTTCGACCCGTCCGCGCCAGTAGTCGGCAGGGGAGTTCCCGCCGCCGCCGGCAGACGCGTCCATCGCCGGATTAGCACCGGCGCTTTCTCTTCGCTTGCCGCCGGAGCTTTCGGGTTGGATTTTTTCGTCGGGCACTAAAGGCGCTAGGCGCTCGGCGGCGGCGTTTGAGTTGGGGCTTGGGACCGACCGTAGGATCCGATGGGGTCCGGGCATATATGTTTGGGAATTTGGCAATTCTGTGATTCTACCTTATTTTGGACTTTCAATTATGATGATTTTACCCTTTTTTTCAAAAAACTTTCCATTTTTACTCTTATTTTTTCTTCGACCAAATCACTATATCTATCACTATTATTTACTAACAAATAACACCGTTGGTACTTGTCATATTAAATGGTGAAAAAAGAAAAAGAAAAGGCAGGTAGTCCAAAAGACAAAATGCCCCTAAGGGCTCTTCCACCATTGTTGCTAACTCGCCCGACTCACAGAAAAAGGTCATGGCATGGGTCCTCTTCCGTCACGGTGCTCCATCTAGCGCTGGTGTTGCTCACGGTGGCTAGCAGCTCGCCTCCCCTTCTTCACCCCCATCTCCCCATCGCCCTTCCCCTATGGCTACTTACGAATGCTTGTAGCATGAAGGGTTAGAGTTAGGGTTTCAGGCAGCGGCGATGCTCTCGGCGGGCGACGCAACTCCCTCATCGCCCTCCCCCTCTCCCCATCGCCCTTCCCCATGGCTACTTAGCATGAGGGATCAGGGTATTCAGGCGGGTGTTCTACTCCTGCCGACCAGCAACAGTGCTCCTGATAGCCAGCGGCGGCTCTCTCGTCTCCCCCCATATCCCCGTCATCCTCACCCCCAGGATAGCCACCATGGGAGAGCCGAGGTATTTCACCAATTCTTGATATGTGTGCTTTAATGCAATCAAAAATAGTAGAGTTTAGCATATCTATTGAGTTGTTTATTTCCTGATGTGATTTGTCTTTACTAACATGATTATGCTCTTTTTCATATAAAGTGAAGAGGAGCAACTTCTTAAAGGCTTCCTAAAAACTTAGCACTAGTTCCTACTTTTGTATGACATGTCATTTAGACCTAGTTGGTGTTTGACATCGAAATTCCTTGTTTGGTTTTGGGCAATTGATGACACCTGGTTGCTAATGGTTTATATAAGTGTGACTAGTTATATTATCAACATGTGATGATGTGGAGCATCATGATTATGGACACGAACATGGTGGACATGGTGCAATGATCAAGCTCATGGAGCAAGAAAGAGAAAAACAAAAGACCCGAGGAGATTAAGGCAAAGGTATACTTGATATGGCTTTTGATTTTAGTGATCAAGACACTATAAAGAGTGTGATAACATTTAGGATACATAGTCATACTATTAAGAGGGGAAATCATGGCTAATCCAAGGTTGAAGTGCTACTATGTCCATTCATCTTGATCACATGCATTAGGATCTAGAGCACTAACATCTAACCTCTCGCAAAATGCTTTGAAAATGCTAACACACATGCACAAGGGTGAGACATTGTGTGGGTGGCATGTTGGAAGCAAGGGTGTTAAGGAGAAGATAGAGCCATTTTATGTGCATCGGACACATGATGTGCTAGCACCTGACGCGTCCGGTGCGCCTGGCTTTGTGTGGGCGAGTCAGGCTCGCTTAAGAAGAAAATTACTCCCAAGACTTAATCAAGGTACAATGGCCTGCGATACGCCATACATCGAGGGTCTTTTATCCCTGGCGTATTTTACGACTCGCCCGAGGCCTCCCTCGGCGAACGGCGGGCGGACTATGGCTGCTACAAGGACCCTCCTCAATCCCGAAGGCCTCTCTTGACTCGCCTGAGGGCCCTTCAGTCGGAACCCCTCATCAACGGCTCTGACAAAGGCGTCGTTCGCATTCAATGCACCCTGGCATCCACGATTCCTGCTGGGGCTACAGGATTCCCTCAGAGCTGATCGGACAGGGGTATATAATCCACGACATATCATGCTCGCCTCGGGAACGATCAACAAACACAGCCCACACCTCTTCGCGCGTTGTTCCAACCACTAAGACAAGAAACCCTCCACGACGTTGGGCATCCTACCCATGACTTCAACCCTCGGACTTGACTGTAGCCTCAACAGGGCACTCTCGGGCTCGACTGTGGTCTCAATATGTGTAACAGAACCTCCTAAATTACAGGCCCACGTGCACTTATCATTGTCATTAAGACCTCTCGATCATTATGCACGAAGTTCCCAATAATCTAGAAAGTGCTATTAATCTTCCGAACAGATCTCATTAACAAGTCACTCCAAAGTATTACAACACTTTATTCAAAAATATCTCGTGAGTAAACGGCGGAAGGATTACATAACCATAATTTTACAAACCATTTATTCAAATACACAAACTGAAGTGTTAATATTACAAGCCCGATATTATTGGAGTAACATTATACAAATAAACACCGATAACCCCGCCTCGAGGGTTCAACACTACTGCCCTCTTCTTCCCGGTACACCGTCATGCGGCAACCAAAACAAGCCTCAAGCCATGATCAGCTCCCGCAACAAGGGTCAAAGAACCCCCGAGTACTCGGAGTACTCAACAAGACTTACCCGACTAAAGAAAATAGGAGAAGACTCGGGAATGCCGGTCTTAGGAGTCAAGGTAAGATTTTAGCAAGAATCAAGAACTCTTTTGCGTAAAAAGCTTACTAAAAGTGTATCCTTACTTTCAATATTTTTATTTCAGATTAGTAACTCATATACTCTAGATTATCCTATTCTAGAACAATCTTATTCTCTTTTTCCAACTCTCTCTTTTCTTAAAAACATAATCCATCATTTACTACGATGAAGGTCGTGAATCGGGTCTCCCTTCTCCGAGAAGCAACGATTCATGAATCGATTATAATCCCAGCTGGGGATCCCTAACCACACGACATATGTAGCACCTTAAGCTTGCATATATCAACCTTTTCTCGATTTGTCCAAAACGGGAACGAGGCCTGCGCCACCCGAGAATACCGTACACCTCCAATCCGGGACTTTAACCCACGAGGGTAACATATACTCCCGCCATCTCTCCACTCCCGTCGCGTGGTTGCCATTCCCGATTTGGCTCCACCGAGATCCGGCTTACGAAGTATGTGGCTAGTTATGGTCGACCGATTCAGGGGTGATCGCCGGTCGACGTGCCATTGACCAAAAAGGTCTCAGCGCAATATGCATTCAACACGTCCCGATTTCACTCAAAGCCAAACAACGGACGGTCCTTAAACGACCAACACGGGACAAGCACGCCTAGGTATCCCGCCGGCTTTCAACCTACGTCCCGTCCGATCTCAAATTCATCACTACATCTCTTTCTTTTTCCGAAAAACAAGTACCATCTTCTTACTTAAAACATTTTGATGAAAAAAAAAACTTAACTAATTAAGCGGGGCTAAGCTTCACTAAGCATTTTCGAAATAAACTGGTTAACAAGGATGGTATTGAAATAAACAAGGATGGTAATGCAGCAATTAGGTTATTACTCAACTCCTAATTACTTAATGCAACAAAGCATAGACATAAGTGATATAAAATTTTTAAAAACATCAAGGAAAGGGTTTAATGAACCGGGGCTTGCCTTCGTTGACTGGAATAAACTAGTTCTTCTAAAAACCCGTAGAAATCAACCCGCTTCCACCGGATAAAGAACCTCCTCGTGGACTGGCTCAGACTTGACACTCTCGAACTCGTTCACTACACGAAATAATGTATGCCTCAACATGATGCCATATATTTAAATATGATGCTTGCATGTGCATGAAATGATAACAACTTGAGTACAACTTTCCTTCACGATAAAGTTGCAACCCAACAAAACCAACTTATTGAACTACTCTACAAGATATCATCACCATTGCCTAAAGAGTTCTCAAGGACCACTTAAAAAAGATACAATCTAAGATTCACAAAACAACCCCCGAAGTCACAAAAAACCGAATTTATTTGACACTAAACAAATTATGAAACACATAAAATAATAGGGCATGAAATAATAAAAATTTAACTTTCTCAAAACAAGCTCAAAAATTTTGTGCAGGTAGGTCATGTCATAAAAACAGTACCAAAAATAAATTTCATGATTTTTGGATAAATAAAATAATTATTAAAAATCAAGGAAGATGCATTTTTCAATTAAAAATTGTATTTTTAAATCATGCAAAAACTACTCAAATTCAAAGTTTCAAATTTTTCATGGATTCATATACTCATAAGAAGCTTCTACAAAAATTTTCAGAATTTTAAAAGCTAAACTTGAATTTATACAAAATTTACAAAATCAGGTACTATTCAAAAACAAAAGAAATTGATAAATCAAGTTTTAAAAAAAAAAATAGACCCTCAGGCCGAAAACCGCCCAACATCACGTGCGACCCGGCACCTGCAGCCCAACCTGCTGCTCACCAGTAGCGAGCCGACGATCAATGGGACAACGCCGACCGCGGCGCGGGCGTGTTGGCCGATCGGCCAAGGCTCGCCGGCGACGAAGCCTCCGGCGACTAGACCTACCTCTCTCGACGACTCGACCTCGGGACCTCATCTGGCACCCAAAAACCGACACCTAAGGCACCGGGGCATGACCACCGACGGCCATGGCGGCACGGCGGCGGCGACGGGGCGACGCGACGCGGCCAAGCGGGCTTTCCCGCTCGTCGACGACGAGGACACCGGGCGACTCCGGCCTCATCGGAGAACCCGAGCCCTCGCTAATTGAGCCTAAACGACCCTCACGCGGACGCCGGCTACGGCCGGAGGGAGCGACAACGCTGAGTTCGTCGGCGACCGACACGTTCCGGCGGCTACAAGCGCGGCCATTTACCCAACGACCTGGCACGAGTGGCGGGCGGGGAGCTCACCCCGTTGTTGATGCGCGCGGTGCGGCCACGCCGGTTTGACCCGAGACGCAGGCGGAGGGTGATCGGTGACAGGTGGCGGGTAAATGGCGCGACGGTGCTCCCCCGTGGCAACGACGGCGTTCGGCGTGTCCCGAGGGGCAAAGACAAAACGACCGAAGCGCATCATGACCACGATCTCAAGGCGCCGCTTAGAGCTCTAGATGGTTTTGCACGAGGCTCACCGAGACGACCCGGCGACGACGAGATGGTGCGCGGCGGCGCGGTACCGCCGTGGAGAAGACGACGGCTCACGCAGCACGGACGATGCGAGGAGTCGCGAGATGGCTCAAGCGCCGCGCAAAGAAGCCGCGGAGATGATGGCGCCGCCAATTTGAAGAATGGCAGCGCGGTGACGGTGGTGTGACGCGGGCGGAGTGGAGGTGAACGCGGTGGTCGAGAAGGAAGAAAGGGAAAAGCGGCGTCGGCGTCGCGTTTTATAGAACAAGAAATGGAGGGACAGGTGGAGGAAGACGTCACGCCGCCACCGCCTCCCGACGCGCGGCCCCCGCCGAACCAGCGAGAACGGCCACGGCGGCGGTGCGCCGGCCCGGCATGGGAGGAGAACAGGGAAATCCTGTTTCATCGTAGATCCTAAACCTAGGTTTTTCTAAAATTTGCCAAATTCTCCTCAAATTTGAACTGAACTTGAAAAACTCCAAAAAGTGACTTAGGCTAATTTTTCAAGATCTAAAATTTTCATAATTGGAAGATTTTCAAATTCGGCCTCTAAATAGGACTTTTTGAAAAGCAGTTCAAAATTTTGAAATTTGAATTAAAAATTACTTTTAAAAATCATGTAACAACTTGAAAAACTTTGTACATGACTTTTGTTCATCTCAACAAGATCTACAAACTAGGTTTTGGAAGTTTTTGCAAATTTTGCTTAGATTTTGAATTAGGGTTTTTTAAATCAAAAGGGGACAAAACCCTAGGTTTGGTATTTTCAAAATTACTCTAAATTTTTGAACTAAACTCTGAAAACTCAAAATACCATCTTTGTTCAACTTTGAAAACTCAAAAAAAATTGCTTTAATAACCATACCCAAATTCTTTATAAATTTTGAATAAAAGAAAAGGGGGTAAAAGAAAGAATGGAATTTAGGGTTTTCTGAGTTCAATTCAAACTTGAATTTGATTCAAATTTCAGATTCCCAGCCTATACTATCCAACCCTCATCCAACAACACACTTAGGATAAAAACATCAAAAACATAAATTTAAAATTAAAACACTCTAAATTTTCTTAAGCACAACATTCTCTAAAATACAAACTCATTTTAATTTCAATGCATTTTTAAATTTTCTATTTATGCATGCTTTATGATAATCATGATGACATGTCAAGATTTTAGTTGAGTAACACCAGGGGTGTTACAGCCTTTCCCCCTAAAAGAAATCTCGTCCCGAGATTTAAAGTTCTGGGGTTAAGTAACGGCAAAGGAAATGTGTCAAGCAAACACATCTCAAACTAGTTTATAAAGCAGGTAATGTCTTATCTACTATATGCTACAAGAATCTTAAAAAGACAAGGGATTATAACCTAGATAGAAGCAAGAAATTCCGGGAAGTGCTCTTGCAGATATTCCTCTGACTCCCATGTAGCTTCTTCTTCAGAATGTTGGTTCCATTGGATCTTATACCATTTGGTTGTTCTTCTACGAGTGACACGATCTTTTTGGTCAAGAACTTGTACAGGATATTCCGAATAGACTAGATCAGGTTCAAGTGCAACTCCTTCAATATCAACCACTTGATCAGGCACTCGAAGACATTTCTTCAACGGGATACATGGAACACATTATGCACAAAATTAAAGGTGTTCTGGTAACTCCAAACGATATGCTACTTTTCCACATCTTTCCAGAATCTAGAATGGTCCAATATAACGAGGTGCTAACTTTCCTTTGATTCCAAATCTTTTTACTCCCTTCATAGGTGATACTTTTAAATACACATAATCTCCTACTTCAAAAGTCAAAGCTCGACGTCTTTTATCTCGCATAACTTTTACATCGAGATCCGAGCCACTTTCATATTTTCTTGTATGACGCGAACCTTCTCTTCTGCATCCTTAACTAAATCCACCCCAAAGAACCATCTTTCTCCGTGTTCGGACCAATGCGAGGAGTTCTACATCCGCGACCATATAAAGCTTCAAAAGGTGCCATCTTGATACTTTCTTGATAACTGTTGTTGTAGGAGAATTCTGCTAGAGGTAAACATTCATCCCATTTTTCTTGATAAGTGAGAACACAGGCTCGTAACATATCCTCTAGAATTTGATTAACTCTCTCGGTTTGTCCATCGGCCGTGGGTGATAAGTCGAACTAGGACCGAGCTTGGTTCCCAATGACTTTTTGTAATTGTTTCCAAAATTTATTCATAAATATTGAACTTCTATCTGAAACAATATTCTTTGGTGCACCATGCAAACCGAATATCCGAGCAATATATATCTCAGCATAAGTTTTTGCAGAATAATCTTCTCTTACTGGCAGAAAATGTGCTATTTTAGTAAGACGATCCACAATAACCCAAATGGAATTGAAACCCCTTGATGTCCTGGGTAAACCAATAATAAAGTCCATGGTGATTTCCTCCCATTTCCAAGACGGAACAGCAATGGATTTAATTGTCCCGCAGCTTTCATGTGTACGCCTTTACTTTCAATCGACATGTATCACATTTAGCTACATAACGAGCAACTTCTATCTTCATCTTAGTCCACCGTAATCTCTCGCTTTCAAGTCCCGATACATCTTGGTGCTTCCTCGGGTGAATTGAATACCTAGTCAAGTGTGCTTCATCCAGATCTGGCCGACGTAACTTCGAGAACCTTTGGTACTACTGATCGATTCTTGAACCATAACACATCCGCTTCATCAACTCAAAACAAGATGGTTTTCCACTTCTAACTTTCTCTTTGATATGTGCTATACCTTTACTTTCTCTCTCGAGCAATAATAATCGATCTCGGATATTTGATTCCATAGTGATACTAGATAGAGTCCCCTGCTCAATGATTTCCAAATTTAACTTTTCCATTTCTTGACATAAAGTTTTGTCCATTAAACTTACTTCAAGACAGCTTGCATTGGGACTTCCGACTAAGTGCATCGGCAACCACATTTGCTTTACCAGATGGTAATGCACTTCCAAATCATAATCCTTGATTAACTCAACCATCTTCTTTGTCTCATATTCAGGTCGACCGGGTGAAGATATATTTTAAACTCTTGTGATCAGTATAGATATGACAGGTGTTGCCCAACAGATAATGACGCCAAATCTTCAGTGCATGGACAACTGCTGCTAATTCTAAATCATGAGTTGGATAATGTTCTTCATGACGTTTAAGTTGTCTGGAGGCATAAGCAATAACCCTTCTTTCTTGCATCAGTACACAACCAAGGCCAATACCAGAAGCATCACAATAAACATCGAACGGTTTCTCAATATCTGTTGAGCCAATACTTGGTGCAAGAGTTAATGCCTTCTTCAGAATTTTAAAAGCTTTCTCACACTCGTGACCGGACAAACTTGGTTTGATTCTTCAACAATTCAGTGATAGGCTTTGCTACCTTTGAAAAGTCCGGAATAAACCGACGGTAATAACCCGCCATTCCAAGAAAACTGCGGACTTGATGCACAGTGGTTGGGGGCTTCCAGTTAAGAATATCCTTGACTTTACTTGGATCAACTGAAACTCCATCCGCTGACAATACATGACCCAAGAATTGTATCTTCTCTAACCAAAACTCACACTTACTGAACTTGGCATATAAATGATGACCTCTTAGACGTTTCAGAACAATTCGAAGGTGCTCAGCATGCTCTTCTTTGTTCTTAGAATATATCAATATATCATCAATGAATACCACTACAAACTTGTCAAGTTCTGACATGAATACCGTATTCATCAAGTACATGAAGTGTGCTGGGGCATTGGTTAATCCAAAAGACATCACCAAATACTCATATAGACCATATCTGGTAGTAAAGGCAGTCTTTGGAATATCTATAGGTCTGATCTTAATCTGATGATATCCTGATCTTAGATCAATCTTTGAGAAGACCTTGGCTCCAGCAAGTTGATCAAAAAGTAGATCAATGCGGGGCAAAGGATACTTGTTTTTAATCGTCACTTCATTCAGTGGACGATAATCAACACACATTCTCAAAGTGTGATCTTTCTTTTTCACAAATATAGCAGGGCAACCCCAAGGTGATGAACTGGGTCGAATAAAACCTTTGTCCAATAACTCTTGCAACTGGGTTTTCAATTCTGCTAATTCTTGAGGTGGCATTCTATATGCTCTCCTGGATATTGGGGCGGTTCCTGGTTTTAGATCTATTCTGAACTCCACATCTCTATCTGGCGGTAAACCAGGTAAATCTTCTGGAAACACATCCGGAAATTCACAAACTACTGGAATATCCTTTATCTCCTTAACAGATGTAGCACGTATTCTCTCTCAAATTCTCTTAGGAATAGGGAGTTGAATCAGAAGTTGAGAATTGCTATTGGGTATATTTACCCTTATGGTTCTATTCAAAACATCGATGACAGCCCCATGCTGATACATCCAATTCATACCCAGGATCACATCTATATCTTGATCCTTTAAAATTATCATATTAGTGGAAAAATCATGCCCACCTAGTCTTATAGGTACTTGTTGTACCATTTCTTTAGTACTCATACGTCCCCAGCGCATCGTATAAAGAAATTATCCTTTGTTTCCCCAATTGGTATTTCATGCTTGACGACAAAAGTTCTATTGATGAATGTATGAGATGCTCCTGAATCAAACAATGTAACTGCAGGATGATTGGCAACAGGAAACATACCCATCATGACGGGTTCTCCTGCAGGTATTTCATCAACATTCGTATAAAACACCCGTCCAGTCTTCTTCTCAACTTTCCCCTTCTCGAACATTCGGTCCACTTCTTTGTTCTTGTTCTCGTAGGTCGGCGACTTCCCGATGCTATCGAAAATTGGGATTGTACCTCCGAGGATTGGGGCATTCTCGGGAATAGTGTCCAGGCTTGCCCGCAGTTAAAAAACAGATAGGACTACCTTGGCCTTGTGGAATAGGAGTTCGAATGCCGGGCATTCGGCCGACGGGGATAAGGAAAAAATGCAAAGAGCGACAAAAAGACTGCGGCCTAGGCCGAACTGGTGGTGGACGATAGAGAGGCCGATAGGGAGGACGATAATGATTCACTGGATGATAGATCACCCTCTGACGCTTCTTATTCCCTCCAGAAAATCCAGAAGACACATTTTTCTTCTTATTCTTGATCTCCCTTGTGTTGACGATACTTTTCTTTTCAAAGCATGAAGTGCCATATTGACCACCTCATGATAGGTGTCTGTGGCACGTGTAGTCATCATTTGTCCAAGCTTCATGTTTAAACCACGCAAAAACCACTCCTTTCTCTTTGCATCTGTACTAACATGTTCTGGAGCATACTGAGAAAGGTGATTAAACTGGCCAACATACTCCATAACTGATTGATCCCCTTGTTTCAACTCAATAAATTCCGTTAACTTCTTGGCCATCACACCTTCAGGTATATAATGTTTACGGAAAGCTTCTCGGAACTCTGGCCAAGTCACTTGGTGTCCAGCTGGCTGCATGGCGAGAAAAGTTGCCCACCAAGCTCCTGCAGCACCTCTAAACTGTTGGGCTGCAAAATGGGGCTTCTGATAGGTGGTAAAGTCCATAAGCTCAAACTTTTGCTCCATAGTACGGAGCCAGTCATCAGCCTCCAAAGGTTCATTTGCTCTTGAAAAGATTGGGGGCTTAGTGTCGGTGAAATCAGGGTATGAATTTTTCTTCTTATCATTCCGACGACCATTGTTATCCTGACTACCATTATGACTATTCTGTGCCACCTCTCGTATTAACCGCTATTTTCGGTAGTGGCTTGAACCAAAGGCGGCTATGGCATCGCCGATCGCGAAAACCCTGTGGTGGTCCGGGAGGAACAGCCCCTGAACTGCTAGCATTGGATTGAGACATCTCATTTGCAAAACAAACCGACTTTATTCATTAATTTACATATAACTTTCTAAAAAGTTACAGCAACACACCAAACCGGTTCCTTATTTATTATACAATCCTGTACTAGACAGGACCATCCAACCCACTAAGTTTTCATACTAAAACTATGTTACATATATAACAACATCCTCACAACCGCTCAACCATCATTCTCATTGTCCTGGTAGTGCTCAACCTCCTCTGGTTCCTCTTCTTCACCATCACTAGGTGGTGCTATCTCCTCATTTCCTGCTTCTTCCTCATTCTCATCTTCAACAACACCTCCTTCATCCTCAACCTCTCCATACGGGTGGTTCTGATGGATGGCTTCATGTAAGTTGGCGTTGTAAGCTTCCAAACCTTGCACCTGACCTTCTAAGGCATGAATACGCTGGATGGCTAATATCATGTCTTGTCTTTCAAACTCCCTTTCATGAAGTATATTGAATACAACTTGACGACATTCTTCATAGTCCAAATCACGCCGCTCCACTTCACCTTGCAAATCACCAATCTGTACGGTAGCATCCTCATTGGCTCCAAAAATCCTCCAACTCTTCGTGAGCCTTCCTACTTCAGCTTGGAGATCAATAATAACTGTGAAGTGCCTTCGCCTAGCTCGCTTGCTTCTCGCCAATTCTCTAGTAAGCCTTTGTATCTCAACCGATAGATTGGGCCTACTATTGCTCTTTGCTAGCACCATCATTCCTTGGAGCAAGTTGATGTCGAGGAACTCCTTTAGGTCCCGTCTTCTTTGTTGGGGTCTCGCTTAGTACGGGCCATCCTATAGAAAGAAAAAGATCGGATTAAGGGATGGATCGGGAAGATTATCGGGTTAGCAAGCATAGGATTGATATACTTAACCCAAACCTCATTTAAGGGGAAAGTGATTAACAAGTTGATTAAGCATGATGCATGAATCGAACTTACTAAAACTATGCTTAAAACGAAACTTATTATATAGGGCAATATGATATGTTACTCCACTACAAAACATTTAAATAATAAGAGAAGATTTTCAAATTGATTCAAGATAAGCTATAAGCAATTTGGACCAAAGTAAGAGTTTAAATTAATTTGACTCAAATCATTTTGAAGTTTTGTAAAATAATACTACAAGAATCGGTAATGATCATGCTCGGTACCAACTGTAATGTAACCTCCTAAATTACAGGCCCACGTGCACTTATCATTGTCATTAAGATCTCTGATCATTATGCACGAGTTCCCAATAATCTAGAAAGTGCTATTAATCTTCCGAACAGGATCTCATTAACAAGTCACTCCAGTATTACAACACTTTATTCAAAAATATCTCGTAGTAAACGGCGGAAGGATTACATAACCATAATTTTACAAACCATTTATTCAAATACACAAACTGAAGTGTTAATATTACAAGCCTGATATTATTGAGTAACATTATACAAATAAACA
>JADLZK010010854.1:0-37084 GCA_015847255.1 Hyparrhenia diplandra | reverse complement strand
GAATCATTTCTTCTCTTCACGCTTCGCGGGTCAACACCAACCAACAGCTCCTGCATGCAAACTTTTGACATCTCATTTGTGTGTGCTAATACTGTTATCGATCGGCAACTTGTGCTAGGGATAGTCAAAAACAACGGCCACCCTACTCAAACGATATGTATATTGCCACGCAAATTAAAGCTAATATAAATTTCTTCAAACCCGTAGCATGTTTAAGTTGGATACAATTGCTGGCATGATCTCCATTTATCCCACTGGATACAGTACTACCTCTGCTCTAAACAAGATGCAATTCTGGCTTCTTTTTATGCATAGGATGCCACTCTTCTTTATTAAAATAAAAAAAGGGCCCTTTCCACTTCTTTTAAGCATTGCCCTATATGAATCTTGTCCTGCATAGGATATAATTCCATTGACATTTTTGTTTAGGTACCAAATTTTCACACATCTATATACTCTTCATCATTTAAGATTACTTCTCCCAATTTCTCTAATAACAGTTCCACTTTATGACCCATATAGTTCCAAAATTTCTCAAAATCAAACACCAAGTCTTCTCCATCTCAAGTTCCCATCACTAATTAACTAAGTCTGTTTTTATCTTGCAATAGTCATATACTTTGGGATATCCTGCAGCCACACAACCTCCCAAAACATGATGTTTTGCTATTGTTGAATTTGAAAATAGCTCTAATTCAAGTTGTGTCTCGATGATCTCAGTGCCCCTCGTCCCTCTTGCTCACGACAAAAACTCTTATTTAAAAAAAACGCGATCGGAAGGGGAGAGACGCCCCCCATCGTGCATTTCATTACGAAGAAAGTGATTTCTTCCCCGATCGCTGAAAAAAAACCCAAACCCCGGCTATGAAATCAAGACTTTAGGGGTGCCACCGTAAAGCTCTAACCAATTGAGCTAGAGTCCTTTGGCAACTCTTATTTCAAATATTTTGCTTTTTAATAAGATGCATCATACTCCCTTTGTCCTCTTTTTAATAGTTGTTTTAGCTTTGAATGAGGTGCGGTAAAGATTTTCTGAACTAGGACCGTGGTTGTGTTTAGATGCAATGACATATATACTAGAATATAGGAGTTTGTCTTGTTAGATTGATCTCCTCCATGAATGGCCCAACGGACACTCATGGACCCTTGACCGCGCCCTGATCGAGGGCCCCCGGCCCATTTATGGCTGGAGGGCCCCAAGTTACATCACAAGCTATAAAAAAAGGAGGTGGGGGGTCGGCAGCTCTTGGTAAGAGGTTTACCATGAGTCACTTTCCCCACCTATAAACAAGGGGAGGTTTTCCCTTTGGTTTGAGGGAAAGGCATTGGAATTAACATTCTTATTCTTATTCTATATCCGAGAACTCTAATGGAGAAAGAATTTCATTCTTTATTAGTCTCTCTATTAGCAAAAACCACATGAACAAGAAACCGTGTTTGAGCCTCTTCCTACATTCAAGTGTAGTTGTCACCTTTAAGCTTTGGGATCTTATCGATAGCATCCAATAAATTGAAGCTACTTGAAATCACAATTCATATAGAGTGAGAATAATATAGGAACAATAATTCATGTCTTAGTTCCAATGTACAGTTATTTGCATCAATTTTGATTCAAATTCATCAAATATACATCAAACTGGTCTCTGGAAAATAAAATAGAAAAATTGTACCGTTGCATTCTGGGCCAACGGGCGAACCAAGTGGCCTAGCAGTCATTTCGCCCGCGGCCTCGCTTTGCGCGCCACGTGCACGGGCCAGACACCACACTCGCCCCTTAACATGGGCCTGGGGCGGAAATTGTGTCGCCGCTGGGCCAAATCCGTCCCGGCTATAGAGAACCGGGGCCAATGAAATCCGACAGCCGCACATTGTTTTCGCCAGAACAAAACCTGGAACGACCGCCGGTTCCTAGAACCCTAACCGTCATTTTGATTCCCTACTTTATCTCTCCCCACCGAAAAACAAAAACGGTGGTGGTTAGATGGTCGGCGGCGCCGACGATGTAGTGAGGGGAATGACCACCTCCATGACAAATCACCAAAGAAAGACGCCCATTCTCTTCTTCCTCCCATTTGTTTCCGGGCGGTGCACTCCAAAGCGAGCAGCGCTACACGCCCATGGCAGTCCGGAGGGAGAAGAAAGTGACGGTGCAGCCACTAAGCTCCTCGCCCGCCTTCCCGCCTGCGTGGCTGAGCTCATCGCCGTCGATTAGCCTTGTGGTGGTGCCCATTTCCGCGCGGCGGCGGTCAGTCCCGCACAGAGGCGGTCTAATCCCACACGGTGGTCGTGCTACTCGCACCTCGACGGCATGGAGGAGCCCGTAGGCCCAATTCTTTTCGTTAGGGTTAGGAAAACTCCGATCCGAAATCGAATCAAGTTCTTCCCTCTCTGTTCATGTCAATTAGGGTTAGGGTTTCGCTTGGTTCTTTCCCGATCCGTTGGCGGATCGGTCGATTTGCAACTTTTCCGATCTGAATTGGTTCTTTCACTCCCGATTCTGTCTGGATTGGTCGTCATTTTCAATTCCTCATTCCTCAATCTAGATCCACTAACTAGATAGGCGTCTGATACCACTGTTAGACATTTTGGATCACTAAGCGGTGAGCGCTGAGATGTAAGCGATGTAAACAGATGCAATACCCGAGATGGCGATCTAGACAGATAGAGAGAGGAGTGTGGAGATGCCTGACCGACTGGGAGGGAGGAGTAGCCGGGGAGAGTGGCGGAGCTCATGCCGACCATCGCGGGATGGTGATGATTGAAGACGGGCAGCGACGGTGAAGATGGTGACCAAAGGAAGTCCAAATGGTGCTGCAGCAAGTGACGGAAGCACCTTCCCCGCCACCGCGCCCGCACCACCGGACTTCACGCCGACCATCTTCACCCTCACCATCGCCGCCGGTGTGCGCTTCATCACCGAACCCGCTGATGGCCTCGGCATCGTCCGGCCCCGCTACCCTCCTCCACTAGTCGCATCTCCACACTCCTCTCTCCATCTAGTGTCTAGATCGTCATGTTCATATATTGCATCTCGTATTACTAGTGTTTACCCTCTAGATCTCACTGCTAGTGATCCAAAATGTTTAACATGTCTTTTCTTCTCGCAACTATAGATCCTCTACGCCCATTTTAATCGAAGTGCGTCATTCATAAACCTAGAGCTAATGATGACTAATCCCCAACCCTTTTGGTATACTACGTGTCCCACAAATAATAATGATGTTGATTTAGACAATCTAGTGGGTCCTATTTCATTAATTTCACAGGCAATCCTTATTCATGGCATATGTAACCATCAATCCATGTTGATCTATAAGTTGGCTGATTATTTTGTGAGAGAGAATAAGCTTAAACAAGAACAAGCTATTTCATCCGATTATTGATGAAGAATGTCAATTTTTTAGGACCAAGTGAGTGCTTATATTTATATGACATGTTAACTAACATTAGAGAGTGTGACATGATATATAAATGTAATGTGTATAGCCTCAATAATGCAACCTTGAGGACTTAATGGCCTGCCTGCCTACACTTATCGTATACTTGGGAGTACGTATTCTAAAAACGGGAGCACGACGGTGAAGACGCACTAGACACAATCCCCTGTATTTGATTATTAGGTGTGGTTACTGGATAGAGAGTGAGCAAGGGTTCAAAGTTCAAATCAGACTGGCTCTTCGGGCGGTCGTCTTGTCGCAAACTAGTCCAAATATAATCCCCGCTATTGTATTCGGTAGTTGTTAGGTTCCGCCTCGGTAATTGTTTGGTTACCGTGGCGCCTTGTTGTTTGACCTTTATTCTTCTTAATAAAAAGCGCGCAACGGCGTGGTCTCTAAAAAAAATCAGGCTGGCTACTGTGCGAAAAATTTACTCCGAGCTAGATAGTCAGCTGCATGCATGATAGCCCTCTACTGATGCTAGGGGTTGTTCACTAAACAATTTGACACATGCCCACCACACACACCTTTGAAGTGAAACCATGCATAAAAAATGGCAGGCACGCACATAGCTCGCCATGTACCAAATACAGTGGTAGGATTGTGCATTTCCAGTGTCCCGTAACCAGCTGATTTCTGGTTGCAAAGCTACACGGATCAGAAGCCGGGACCAACAAGAAGGGACCCGGACCGGACACAAACACGAACAAAAATGAAACCCCCAATGCGCGTGGGAATGAATGAAAGAGAAAGACTGTGTGGTCGGGTCCAATCCGCGGTCGGGCAGGCAAACACCGTTGACGCGATCTGTTTTGGTACCTGCCAACCTTTAGTGCCCCGGCTGAATGGCCACACAGCGTACCCCTCCTGGCCTACCGCACGATATGGTCGCACATGCAAGTAGAGTAGGGGGAGTACTACATGCCAGCGAGATTGCCTGTGCCCTCCTCTCGTCGTTCCAAGGGCAATAGGGGGCAGCTGCTCATTCCTGGCTTGTTCCAAGGCTTTACAGCACCAGTTATTGTACCGTCGATTCCTTGTGTTGGGTGGAGTACGGGACAGGAAAACGAGAAAGTGCGTGTAGCGCCGCGACAGATTGCCTATATGTATAGGCAGCGTAGTGTAGCAATTGAAGCTCGTTTTATGGAGGTAGCATACTCACAGTTACTCCTATGCATATATACTACTGTATACATAGTTGCTGCACATGATGCAAACAGTGCAAACCCTAGGTAAGTACAGCTTAGTAGTACGGATTAGGTAGCATACTAACATGGCAGCAGACGACGAGCTCAGAGCTGGAGCGCGTCAAGAGGACTGTATCGCCAGTTGGTAGAACAAGAAGACTGTATCGCCAAGCCAGCCCAGCCTCTCATCAATCAAACTCATGCAGATGCAGGTGGGCAACTGCGTTAATTGCTTGTCAGGGTCGTCATCCTCATGTCCTACGAAACAATCGCATTGGTCATGGACAATTATCAGTTGATCACCAAACCAGGATGCCCAATCCCAAACAAATATAATACTGTACTACTCTATTTGATGGACCAAGCAACGAGCTAAGTATTTCCTAATTACTTAATGCCGACACACAGAGTCGTAGAATATACTACATGATCATCCAGTTTTTAAAGACAGACATAGTAGGCTTTTCTTTTACCATGCTCAACCCGATGGATTGATTGAATTGCGCACGCATACACACCCACAAAATACAAACTCAGTGTTTGGTTTAAGCAAGACGTATATATATATAATGCATGCAGCACGTACATACATAGTGCAATGCATGCAGCACGTATTTAACATGACATGTGTTTTTTTTACAACTAGTACACGATAATATGTTTTTAACTCGCATCTACACGGCCGAGGCTTAGTAGACTTCACTGGTGGTGTTGGTTGGTTGGTGCCCGTGTGAAACCAGCCGCGCGATTCGTCAGAGCACCACCGGCTGAACCAACCAACAGCGTCGACGAACGAAAACATTGACTCGGTTCAGCGAGCCGACAGACACAGACAGAGGTATGCGTGCCGCTAGTGTACCTGCAAGCGCCCACGACTACCAGTCAGCAGTCAGCACGTACCACCTCACACCGACGACGACGACTTGTCTACACACCACACTCCCCGGGCAGAGGGTCCCCGGGGCCCCAACTCCCAAGGCGATCGACGAAGGAGCATGAGCAGCCTGACGACGACGGCGAGACGACCTGCGAGAGCTTCGTGCTTCACAAAAACATGCCGGAATGACGGGTCCGATTTGACGTCGCTGTACTACCTCAACTACTGTCTCTGTGACGTACACCGAGTGTGCACCGGGCCTGATTGGAATTTTTGTCCCGGCAACCAGCTGCCTCAGCCCACACACCAACTCACCAAATTTAAATTTATGGTGCTCTGCTGCCCTTGCTACCACGATTTGAATTTCAAATAGAACTCAGTCAAACATGCCCCTTTTTGTAGTATATGTACGAAGATGCTTGGATTGTTCGTGTTAGAAGTGAATGTAAATGAACAAGTGATTGGAAGTATCTCTTTCATTGATCTCTGAAATATATTTATACAAGTGAAGGGGTGTCACGAAGGGACACGACTGTTCCCAAAAAGACATGCCCTTTGGGAGTAAAACTATCTAATCCTATCCACTAATCTTGTACTTTCGATGGATGAGATCGCCGCGTGAACAGCGCGCTTTGAAGGGGTGTCCGTTGAGAGACACCGTTTCATAACACTCCCCTCGATCGAATCTTTCTTGAGATCAATGTAGCTATAAGCTAAGATTCCTCGAAAAACCCTATGGGAAAAATTCTGAGGAATATATGGATATGCCACAAAAACCCTTTAAACCTTATCGGAAAATAAGGAGAAAATAGCATATTTGTTTGTGATTTAAATAAATCACTATGTCATTGGTATCCCATTAAAAACCCTAGTGGGGAAAAAATATTGGAGATACGACATAAAGATAACTCCCCCAAAAACCTTTTTAGGAAAAATATGAGGAGCAATATAAAAGTGATACGTCGCTAAAAACTCTGTAAAAACCCGAGGGGGAAAAATAGGAGAAAATGTGACGACATATTATTGGTATTGCCTCTTCGATAACTCATATGAAAAACCTTTTCGGGAAAAACCATGGATGAGTTGTGAGGGGCAATATGTGTCTTTGATATTTCCCACAAAAACCCGGTGGGGAAAATAGAAAATATGGCACATGCTTATGTTAATATTACCTCGTTAAAAACTTTCACAAGAAACCTTGTGAGTAAAACTTATGAAAGAAAAGAGTATAATATGATGCTGGTATAGGTCAACATCTAAAAGATGTCTCCCCCTGATTCTTGCAAATTTCAAAGTCATTACATGACTTGATTTGCAAGACGTTTATTTCCCACTTTCATGGGAATAAAACGACTTAGGGGCAATGTAGTAGTGACATTACTCTTTATGATGTAACCTATTTGCATCTATGTAACACAAGCAAATTATCTTAGTAGATAATTGTAGGTGATTCAATCAATCAATGCCACATGACTGTTGTATGTGGTTAATCATTCTGTGAAGCTACGCAACATACATAGTGTATAATTTAATATACAATTTCCATCATATGAACTGGAGATGGAGGATTTGGGTAAGACCAAATAGGCTTACAACTTGTGCACCGTCCTTCAAGGATTTTAGTGCATCAATGAGCTTATATCTAGAAAATATTGAAGAAATTCAATATATATGGACCAGTCATATCATAACAAAATCTCAATGGTTATTGGTTCTCTAGAAATAGAGGATTCATTTTGGAGAAAAGATATTGGGACTGAGATTCCATAACAAAAAATCCTCTTCTTGAGTGTTCAACAGCGACGGAGAAGCAGCGTGAGTCGCAGGGAGACAGCGACACCGGCCAACGCTTCCGCCCGGAGAGAGCAACGTGTCGATAACGTGTTAGAAGTGAATGTAAATGAACAAGTGATTGGAAGTATCTCTTTCATTGATCTCTGAAATATATTTATACAAGTGAAGGGGTGTCACGAAAGGACACGATCGTTCCCAAAAAGACATGCCCTTTGGGGAGTAAAACTATCTAATCCTATCCACTAATCTTGTACTCGATGGATGAGATCGCTTCGTGAACAGGCGTCTACTGAAGGGGTGTCTGTTGAGAGACACCGTTTCATAACAGTTCGTTGGTCTATCCTGTTCAAAAGATACGGTCTACGACACGGGGGAGAAGTGTCAAATCTTGCAATATACCGTCTCTGATGTAATGTTCAAAATGCTTATGGACTGCTTTTATACCACATTGTGGTTGCTCTGGCAGAAGCAAATGGAGAACTGACAGGAAACCTAATGCCGTTCCAGGTAGGGATGTGTAGCTACGGCGCCCAACTCAACGCCAACTCAACGCCGCCGACCATTTCCTTGTTGATTTATGTGGTTTCTTTCGCAGGTGCACGTGCACGGCACATGGAGATGTTAGTGCCCTGGTGACATGGGTGTTTGGATGGGGATCTCACAAAAACTTTCGGGGTTAATTCGTCCATCAAAATTCCTTCTATCGCAGCACAGGACACGAGCGTCGAACAAAGAAAGATCATGTGCCCTGGTCAGGTCTTTAGGTAAAAATAATCGTTCAATATAGGTTTTATATCAATAATCGTTCATTTTTGCCTATACCTATCCTGGCAACGATGGATTTGAAGAACTACTGGAAATATTTCCCAGTGTCTTCTGACTGTATTTCCAGAGAATGTACTAGGGTGGTAAGCAAAATCTGTGTCAGTTTGGATTTCATTCAGATTACTAGCTCAGATTTTAGAAACCATTGGTGTGCAGACAACAGAAACCATTATGTCCCTCAGGGAGTATCTCGCTTCAATCTTGCAGGAGAATTCCAGTTGTCAACTCAATCGACAAAAAGATGGTGATATTTCCTAACCTTCCTGTTTGAAGCACACAAAGCCATGTACCAGAACGCGGTGATCACTCATGAAGTCAATGGTAGCACTGAATTTCAATCACATCCTGCACAAACGCGAAGAAAATCAAGTCCTTTATCCTGCACAAATGCGAAGAAAATCAAGTCCTTTTAATTGAGACGCAGTTTTTTTTATATACGAAGAAGCTTTATTTCAAGATGAAACACTGATCTGGTCACTGCACACAAGGTGAGGAAAATGCTACATACTCATAACAACGAAATGGCATAATGAAAATAAACCAAGACCACATGTCTTACCACCAATGCAATTATCAAATGGAGCTGGCATCAACCAGAGTGTCTCATCGACGGAAACTAGTACCCCCCTCTAGGATATCTGAAGTGTGGCACAACATATGCTTGTAATGCTTCTTCTGGATGGTGTGCTAAAACAAAATTTCCATGATTTGCCTCAACATGGGCAGCTGGAGTTATGTGTCCTCCTTCTAATTGATTGTGTGTGACACCAATTCTGTTCAACCTAGAACCAGCCGTCTTTTTGTTCATCCCAGCTTTTGAGCTAGATATGGACCTTTCTTGAGAGGCACAACGTGACAGTTTTTCTGAAAGGTAGCATGATTCTTGTTCCTGTTGTCGGTGCATGGAGGACTGTTTTGATCAGTACAAATGCTCTTATCTTGGCGAGCAAGGTTTTTCTTTGCCCTCCTACCACCAGTGGTTTCTTTTCCAGAAGGCACTTGGGACCCTTCTTTCTTAAATCTTTTATTAGGCAGAACAAACTTGGAGGATTGTGCTGGACGTTTTCTGCCTTTATCCAATCCAGTGATATTAGATTGGCAGTGAGGCCTTCCAGATCGAGACTTGGGCTTTTCTTTGTCCAACTTATTCTTGCCTTTAATAGCTATTGGAACGACAAAAACAAAGGGAATAGAAATCATTAGGTAGAAAAACACAGGACTGAAGAAAACGGGATTGAACTA
The DNA here is from genome assembly GCA_015847255.1 of Hyparrhenia diplandra. NCBI lineage: Eukaryota > Viridiplantae > Streptophyta > Magnoliopsida > Poales > Poaceae > Hyparrhenia > Hyparrhenia diplandra. The sequence continues at coordinate 27,722 of JADLZK010010854.1, read as the reverse complement.
AAATGATCATTAAGACACTTCAAAAAAAAAATGATCATTAAGCGTTGCAGCTTGACTCAATGGCCTAACAAAACAAATGCAAGAGACATGCCACGTATGTCACTGCCTCCTGGTGGTCAGCTCGACGCAGTCAGCGCTGTGGCCGCCACGCAAGCCACACCTACCGGCACAGACGCAGTCGCCGTCGCCTCTCCGCCTTCCCTTGGCGAGAGAATAAAGCGGTTCAAAGACAAGGTCCTGCGCAAGGCGTCGCCGCCTTTGTTGCCTCTGCCGGTGCGGTGTGTCACCACCACAGCCTACGCCGCCGCACCGCAACAGAGGCTCGCCGCTCAACCGTTCGCGATATGCCGATTCTTGGCGAGGGAGATGTTGGTGATGCAGCGGATGGGGTTCATTGATGGACGGACGGTGCCCTCTATGGCGGAGCGACAGGCCTACTACGACAGAGTCTACGGAGACAACCACACCCCCTCGCAAAGGAGGCGTCGCGCCGGATCTTTCCGGACTCGTCGGTGTAGGACCGAGGCGGTCGACGCGCCGCGTGAGCCGTCGCATCTGATCGGCGATGTCGACTAGGTTGTTTATCTAGTGAGTAATCGTGTTTGTTCTCTTTCTGCTAGGGAGGGCTGAGCTATTTGTATAATTGTATTCCCCTAGTGTCGTCGTTCATGGCGCGTCGTTGTAACTTTTAACTTTTCATTCGTCTTAATACAAAAAGACGCGCAAACCTTTGCGTGTTCGAGAAAAAAACCTAGAGTTCACATGTTACGCTAAGTAGATCATACATCCACAAGAACAAAGATGCTTCATTCAGGGCATGAATTGTTCCATGAACCTAGAAAGATGCAATGTTCCTTAAAAGGAAATATATATATACATCTTTTCTTCTTGAATTCAGGGAGCCTAGAATTAAACATATTATTCATTTTACTGCCCCTGCTGTTCTCCAGCCCTATGACTTAGAATTTTAGTTGATTCCATATGAAATACAGCCGGTTCTGCAATACTGCATTGAACTTCTAAAGCGTGCAGTGCCATTTAATAAATCAACCCAAACATTAAATTTTCCTGCCTTGTAATAATTACTGAATACTCCTATAACTAAGAAATGTTCACATGTAACATCTAACTCTAGTTTTGTGTAAAATGCCAAAAAAGTCATTATAAACTAGTAGCAAGATATTAACAACAAACAAGAAAAACTATAACTTGTCGCATTTGATGAACATGATTAAATATGATATAAACCTAAACATGCAATACCATAAGACATCAAGATCAGTAACAGTGTTATGAGAACTCAATCAAGCGCACAAAGAAAACCAAGTTCAGCATTAAATTAATGCGGAGATATGTAAAACCATCTTGAGAATGAAAAATTACTGTTTCCAGCAGAATTAGGTCTGTTCAAAGCACGAACACGCCTTGCATTGTCCCCTCTGTTGTGCTTCTCTTCTAGAACCTTCAGCCTTTCTAGTTCATTGGCCCAAGGCTAGATATAAGACAGACAAATGATGTGAAGTTCAAAATCACACAAGGTCATCCTATGGACAATGTTGGTATAAAACCATCATTTGAGAAATGTGTAGATAGCTTCCAAGATGAGAATTGAATAAAACTGAAAATAATATTTCCCACATCCCATTTCTATTGATATATGGTAAAAAAAATCAAATAAGTGGAGAGAAGATTGATAAAAAAACACAGTTCGAGAAATGTAGAGATAACCATCTTGGATATCTGACAGGATGCATTCATATTCATGAAAAAAAATGTTTCTTTTATTTTAGAAACATAGGGCTTCCTGAAGTTTCATTATTGTATACAAAGCACACAGACTGATGGAAAAAGAATTGTAAATATGAACCACCAATGTACGGCCAGTACTGATGCTGAACGGTTCCATTACCCTATTACATTTGAGAATTCTATCGTCACACAAGCTTAGACTAATAAAGACGACCTGATTGTTTCTTATGATATAAATGACCAGCAGAAACAGCCTAAAGGGACAGGTTCAAGTATTGAGTGAGCTCTTGTTACCTGACGAAAAGTCATCATTCTGTATAGGTTGCGCCCTTTGACAAGCAACAGATGCAAAGGTGGTAATTTCCCAGCTCCTTTGCTCCAAAACACTTGAATCTATTGAATTGAACAAGTAACGTAGTATGGAAACAGTCACAAGACTTAAATGACACAATAGTATAAAATTGTTGAAACAAAGCTTACTGTGAAAGTGTGTTGCTGCTTTTGTTGACCATAACTTTCCTTGATGACTTTGCCGGCTACTATACGCTTACCTATACATTTTGCATGCCTTTTTCCACTGTCAAAGTTTCCGAATGGAAGTTTGGGTTACCATTTCAAGAGGCTGTTAGATTAGACTATGCAAATGCAGATGACTACCTCTTCTCATACACCTTCTGTTTGAATAGGACGGCATCACCCCTACAAACATCACCTGCATTGAGAGAGTATGATTATTGCCATAGATAATTTTCTATGCAGTTAATGAAAGTTTTTTTTCCAAGTAAGACCACACCTTTACAGTTGATACAGAAGGATGACCGAGGATAAATTCTTTCCGGATCCCCATCTTTGAGCCTATCAAGAAAGGGGCAATAAATATTACATGTGTCAATGTGTGCCAAGTTCTGAAAAATGTCACAACGATACATCTAGGAACATCAAAAAAGGAAAAGATCACCTGGGTGAACCCTCCGTGCACTAACAATGCCAGGTAAATATAAAGAAGATATTGTGAACAAACAAATGACACAGGAACTAGTGTTCTCTTATTTATTTATTTTTATGGATGACCGGAGGAGAAAAGAATCCCACACCTGAATATATTGCATTGGAGTGTTCTCTTAAATTGAGTCCTAACTAAAGGAGCGTCAAATTGCTGAATATACTCAGGAGTGGGAAAGATCTATGATATCTGACCTCCAGTGAAGCACTATTCTGTCTACACAAGTGTCTATGCTCCCAGTTTGGCTAAGACCATTCTTCTTTAAATATGCCTTGCACTCCGCCAACTTTAAACCCTCCAGACTCTTCCCACCTACAGGAAAATCCTGCCTTCAGTTCATGTAGGGGGAAAAAAGCATAGAACAAATGATCCAATTCTGTTCGTTCATGAAACCCACTGAAGTAAATCAAAATTAGCAGTATTATTATAAGACATGCTCAATTTAGCCCCAAACATGACAAGGGCTGCATCTAGCTCCGTTTGAAAACCAATTTACATTGGATTTATTTTGAGGTGTCAACAAGAAGAGATAAATTATGGTTCAATAGAACAGCTGTGGGAGTGGAAGCAGAAATGAAAAGGGATTGACATGATCTTACATTACTACCAACAATCTAGAGCCTACCAAGCAGCTAGCACATAATCCTCGAAGCCAAAAAATCAATTAGCTTGTTCCTTCTAGTTTCTGTCGCACACAGTGTAACAATTTTGGGGGCCATACTTCCTTAAGAAGTCTAAACTGTTTCTGTTGCACATCACTAGAATGGATACATAGATAAGCTTCAAAAACTAGTCAGATGAAGTATCCGTAAATTTATCCTGTCATCAGACGATCAGATTGGCACGCTGCAGCTGCATTAAATCATAGAGCCACACAAGTGATGCTAAATTTTTAATGACCCCAAAACAGCTCTGCTTCCTTCTCTACGTGCACCTAATCCGTTCCAACTAAAGGGTACATGTTGTAACTTATTTCTGAATATCTGAAGAACAACCAATTAAAACGAGACGGAAGGGATCGAGGATATTACTGCTGAGCAGGCCAGTGATTTTGTTGCAGGCAAGCTCGCTCCGATCCGCGCCCAACTGCTCAGCCTCCGCCTCCGCCTCCGCCTCCGATTCCTCCTCGCTTTGTTCGCCGCTGCCTTCCCCATCACCGGCCTCGCTGTCGCTGTCACTGATATCGACAAAGTCCTCGTCGCTCGTATCCTCCTCTTCCTCCGATTCTAAATCCTCCTCATCCTCCGAGCTCGACTCTGACCCCGCCTCGGAATCAGAGGATATATCGATCACCGCATCGCGCCCCTCCTCCTCCGCCACCACCTTCACCGCCGCCGCCACGGCGCGTCTACGCGTTACCGGCATCCCGCCTTTGCCTCCCCCGCCCCCGCCCCTCTGTTCGCTTTGGAATGGAAATGGGGCAGATTGCGGCGTGGTGAAAACGTTTACGTTTCCCTTCGAAGTTGAAAACGTTAGCCGTGGCCCGTGGGGGATTTCAATTTTCACTCTGCTATCGAATTTCGAGACCAGATTTTAAAGATCAAGGACATTTGAATCGGTGTGTTCGACGCATAATGGACGACTCAGATGAGTGGAATAATATATCATAATAGCACCAATTGTTTTTCAAAAAGAAAAGAAAGTAAAATCAATAAGAAATCTATTTAATGACTACTCTAAATATAATCCGCTCTAGATTTATCATTATAAGTCAAGCTTCTCTAATTTTGACAAAGTTTTTCAAAGATAAATGCACTTTCAAGATAGAGTTAAATGAAACTAATTTGAGCTGTAGGTATCAGTGCAATTTTCAATAAAATGGCAAAATTTGAAGAAATTTGATTTTCGACAAAGATAAAGATGGACTATAAAATTGAAACATATTTCATTCATTAGAATTACAAATACGCCATGACATTGGCATGGCTTAACAACATAGTATGTACTATACTGATTTCTGGAGCTAAGGGTGAAACATGATAAAAGAAAATGTTATGAAATATTTTTATATAAATAAATTATGAAATCCTAAAAAAATAAAATCATTACCTCTTATTGCCATATTCCATATCATTCTAAACATTTCCATGTATCCAGTTAACAATACTAATACTGATTCGATTGCACATATTCCAGTTATTCTAAGATGTAGAAAGTAGAATCAATTAGAGGATGCAAAATTGACATGCTAATATTCTGAGATTCAAAAAACATGGCACAGTTCCATCTCATCAATATATACACGAAGAGAACCAGACGTACTACATAACGATCACGCACTTTCATCTGTCGGTACAATGACATAGTGACAATGACAGTAAGCGATATGTCCACGCTCCAAACGCCAACCTGGTGAATGCAGTCTGCAGGCTGCAGATAACTTGCTCCAGTTCTAGGAAAGAAGCATTACAAAGTTCCCAAAATCACAACAGAAGACGCGGCCTAATCTAAGATTGTTAGAAACATCACATGTTGCAGACATGGGTGAGATTTTCCTTTTCCCTATCAGCTAAATGATCAGTAGGCAGGCAACAACAAACATAACCCTATACTCAAATTAGTGACCGATCAGGTGCTGCTAGAACTCATATGCCCTTGATATGCAAGCTCCAATCGACGGTTCTTTAGCTCTGTTAATTTGCCTGTGAACCAAGTCGACAGGGGCTAGGGCGGTGTAAACATGCGCTGTTGTTAGAGATTATCAACAGCTATCTCATCTTTGACAAGGACCTGCTGGACATGCCATGCAACAACTTGACAAATCCGAGAAAGCTCAATTTCCCATCTGTATGCCTGATCCAATCTTGCAGAACGACATGCAGTGGCACTGAAGGGCTGAGGCCCAATTCCTGACAGAACAAGTAAAGTAAACTTTATTGATAATGAAATACAAGTCCACCAAACTGATCTGCTAGAAAGAGAACAGGGAGGAAGATCACGTACAGAAGCTAATTCATCTATTACAATAGCTCGGTTGCCTTCCTTCTCAAAATGTTCATAAGCCGACCGCGCATGTTGCTCCCATCTATCCAATGCTTCAAGCTGATGCACACTAACTGCTGCTGCACAGAACTCTTGGAAGTCCATTCTTCTGTACTGAAGGGCACTCAACTGAAAAGAACATCCAGTTATAGAATCCGACAGTGGTACAGTTTTTGTATGAACAAAATGGTGTCATAAGATCAAAAATAATTATACCGAAACAAGAATCTCTTGAACTCGCGATTCCTTCATTGCATCAGTAGCTTCTCTCGTTAAGGCCTAAACAGTGTGAAGCAACAGGAGTCATTTAGATTTACACCAAAAGGACATACTATATTCTAGCATTAACTGGTCTGGAATTAGGTGTAGCTATGAGCTAACCATTCTGATATTGTCAAGAGTGATGCATCCATTTCTGTCTGGTTCCAATAAAGAAAACTGTGCTTTCAGATAGAAAAGCTCATCAACGGTTAAGGTCTTTGATAGAGCCTGTAGAAAGAAGAATACATCAATCACTGAAGATTGCTGGCATTAAAGAAAGAACGGTCCTCTGCCCGCAAAAAGAACACACTAGCTTTGTTCTAAGTCAAACTTGTTTTTTTTTTAAGTTTTACCCGATTTAAAGAGAAAGACTATGAACACAAATGACACCAAATATGTACCTATGAAAATATATTTCATGACGAATCTAATGATGCTTATATGATAACATAAATATGATTAATTGGTATTTTCTTGTATAAACTTTGCCAAATTTAAGGTAGCTATAATTAGGACAAAAATAGAATGAACATTCCATTTGGGGTGGACGAAGTTTGTAGCTTGTTAGCACAACAGAGTCGTCCCAAGCATTTTCTGTTTCTTTTCTTGGAACTATAAACCAAGGACCATGAACCTTAAAATGTTGCCCCAACCTAGCTAAACCACACAAATGTATGCAATAAAAAACTTCTGTTCAAGATTTACCATAAAAATTTACTAGTATGCATCTAAGCAAGATTTAATAGGAAATTCATCAATGACTTTTAAACAACAAAAGAGTATAAAGTACAACCCTTAAAAAAGCATTTCAGTAGAAAAACTTGAGGTAAGATAAGGTAAGTACCAATTGCCAAACTAAAGAAGCAGCATTATAAGGTTATAACCATGAACAGAAGGATTAAAGATCAAAACAAAAAATTGAAGTACTGACCCTCAGAGCGGCTTTCCGTAAAGATGAGGAACGAATATAAGCTTTGATAAGTCGGAATATAAGGATGTCCAATGGTAGCTTAATGTCATTATAATTTCTGATCCAAGGATGACCTAGAAAAAAAAAGTATGGATACTCACAACAATGCAATATTCAATAGAAGCCATCAGGATAAAATGAACAGATACATACTTAAAGCCTGAGCTGCAGTCATCCTTCTGCGTGGATCCTTGCACAGCAATCGCTTGACAAAATCCATTGCTTCCGGAGTTAGAGAAGGCCATGGTGCCTCATTGTAACTAGGATCAGCTTTGAGCACCGAACGGAATATGCCAGATTCAGTGCGTGCCCCAAAATGGACGACTGCCACAGAGAAGGATATATGCAATTACACCTATACTCCAGACATCAGCTTCTGTGCTATAGCATCTATGCAGAACTTCTGGGGCAACATAATAAGCACTTCCAACAATGTCATTGAGCCTCTCATCTGCATAAAATATTAGAACCACATATTCAAGATCTTTTTGCCTGTGAATACTACAATCCTTTTTGGCCCAGACAATTAGACCAATAATAAATTTATAAAGAAAATAACATAGATTGACCAGTATGAAGTATACCTGGTTTTACAAAGTCTGATAAGCCAAAATCAATGGCCTTAAGATGGGAATTCTCATCTTTTGATGTAAAAAGGAAATTCTGAAAAACAGGTATTATATTTTTTTTAGAAGTCATGATAAAGTAAACAATGAAAACACTAATATTGCAGTATAATAAAGTAAGACGTGCTTAGTTTACCAGAGCTATGGTATCAGTAAAGTTGTAAACTACAGTATTTCCTAAACCTTCTTAAATCATGGAATTGCACAAACTGTAGAGATGCAGAAAAACACATCACCTCTGGTTTGAGATCTCGATGAACCACTCCTTGAATGTGGCAAAAAGCGACAACATTTAATATTTGCACCAGTACAGCTTTTGCATCATCCTCAGAGTACTTCCCACCTCTTAAGTACAATGCAAAACATCAGTTCTACTGAAGCACATAATTTGATACGTTGTTTCAATTTTTTTAGGTTCACTTTAACTTACCTGGAAAGTATTCTGTCGAGTAGCTCTCCACCTTCGCACAACCTACATAGGATTTTAAATTAATAAAAATGCATCTTTAAAGAACAAAGCATGGATTGCATGCTAAATATAGAAAAGAAACTATCCAAGTACCATCAGCAGCAGGGTAAATGTAAATATAAATGCGAAGCAAAAAAATAACAGAGGAGTCTTTCAAGGCCCAGTAGATAATGGTAACTAACTTTGGCAGCAGGTAAACAATATGGAAGATTACACCCTTTCTAGAATGTTACAGCTAAGGTTTAGCGGGAAAAGACAAGTGTATTAACGGCCTACCACAAATAACATCTACATAAGTTCATTTTCACCATGGTCCATGTAAGTACTAAATGAAACAGGTACCAGATTATGTAGAGCTGTTTCTTGTTACACATTACAAATGCTATGATCCCGCATTATGAGTGTTACTTAGAAAAAGAAGGGACAAAACTGTAGTGAGTGCCAATGATGAGGTATAATAACACACTACATATGCTATGGAGGTCAGCCTCATAGAATATGAAACATCAAGTAAAATGAAAACTCAAAAGAAAAAAATCTCAGGTCATGAAAACTTACTCCATTACTATATATATACGTTGTCGTTGTCCTCATATGCATCATAGAATTGAACCAAGTTTTTGTTTCCTGCCAGAGCTTTCAATATTTTAACCTCCCTTCGAACATCCTCTATAGCAATGGATGTAGTCATCTGAGAAAACAAAACAGCAGGCAGTGGGTGTTGTTAAAAAGATGTTCATGCAAGGAGCCATGTTCAGACGATGACCAACTGAGAAGTCATTTCTGGCACCAGGATGGAGCTTAAATCAGTTTGCATAAAAAACATGATAGAACAATAATGCCAAGTGTCTGAAGTCTTCTGGATCGGTAATTGCAAAGCAACAGATGTAAGTTTCCCAGGTAACAAACAATGTCGGCTCTATTGGTATCTTATCATCATTAGACACTTAGAGTAGGCACATTTGCAGCAGAAAGTCTTACTATGTGCTAATATGCTATTGCTACCCAGGAGTACCCAAAAAAGGCAGAATGCTCAGAACAACAAGCAGCCATCCTCACGGGCATGAAGTAGGGTGTTTGCATCCAGAATGCAGAACATAACCATATAATGTCACCACAGAATCCTATGGATATTTTGTTTGAAATCAGTATTCTGAAGACAGCAATCAGCAAGTCGACACCACCTAAAACTTTCCACATGGTCAAAAAAAAAAAAAAAAAAAAAAACACATGTGTATGTGGTGTCTTCAAATTCAGCATACTACACATCAAAACAAGGTGCCAAAGGAGGGCATTGCGTAAACTGCACATCACCTTTGCTTTGGGGATGACCTTGACGGCGACGGACTCCCCTTTGCGCGCGCCCTTCTTAACCGTGGCGGCGCAGGTGTAGCCGAAGTGTCCCCGTCCGACCTCAGCACCCATCTCATACTTGGCCGCGAACCCCTTGTTGAACCCAAACCCCTTGTCGAGGCCCCTGCCTCCACCGCCGCCTTCCCCTCGCCGCCGCCCTCCTCAGGGATGGACGGCCGAGACGGGCCGTGCCGCCTCGCGAGTGCCGCCCTGATGTGCTTGGCGGGCGACGGCGGCGGGAAGGGCAGCCTGAGGAGCCGCCTGGCCGGGGTGGTGGGCGCGGAGCCCGAGGGAGCGGGTGACTTGCGCGGCGACGCCGCGGAGCCGCCGCCGAAGAGGTGGTGCGCGGGGCTCGGGCTAGGCGTGGAGAAGGCGAAGAACGGGGACACCGCCCAGTGGTGCTTCTTCCCGGGAGTGGCGGTGGGCGTGGCGTTGCCCGGGGGCGGGGTCGCCGGCGCAACGTGCGGCGGCGAGCCGTCCGCGTCGTGGGTGAGCGGCTTCGCGTGGCACCCTCCCATGTCGCGAGCGAGGGGTGGCACGCTGCCGCTGCGTCCGGGATCTGGGAGGAGGCGGGGCTAGCAGGAGGCCACCATGGCGGACGGACGGAGGGAGTAGCGAGTGGGGACTGCGGGGGAGTGAAGTGAATTGAAACGGAGAAGGTGGGAGAGGAGTAAAGGCGCCGAGGTGGCCTGGGGAGGAGTGAGAGCGATTAGTGGAGCTTTTTTTCTCTTCTTTTTTCCTTTTTGTTTTTCCTTTGGCTTTGGTGCTTATGATGGGTTTATATATGAGTAGTGCTACTCTTTTTGTTGTTGGCTTAGTGCTTATGACTGTGATTAGCCTTTCTCGTTCAATTCATGATTAACTTGTGAAATGAGTGGAGTATTGGGATTTCCATCCATTTTGCATTGAAAATGAACTTTGATTTCTTCAATATTTGGTTTGGGGAGTCTTTGTTTTGTTTTGAAATGTGCTTAATTTGGATTATTGTTTTTTGAGTCCTTTTCTCCAGAGGAATGTGAGGAGTTTTGATTAGTCCTTGTCATTGCTGTTGGTTTATTTGGCCTTTTGTTTGATGTGGGCATGTGATTATTGGAAAAGTAGATATGTACATGTGATCATGTTCTTTAAAGGAGAGAAGAAAAAAAAAGAAGCATGTATATGGTGATGAGGAAGAAAGTGGGAGAGAGGCAGATGCTAATGCTTAATTGGTCTCTCAAGAATTCCGTGTTGAATGGCAATAATATATAAAATTGGGGCCCTAGAGTCACGTACGTACTGTATGTCCATGTGCGCTTTATGCTTCGATCATTAAGATTCTCACTGGATTATTTCTGCAAACAAACTCACAAGAAAACAATTGCAAGATGGAAAGATGCATGCATCAAATATACTCCTTCTGTCCTATAGAGTTTGTCGTTTTTAACTTTTTTGAACTTCATGTTTCACTATCCGTCTTATTTAAAATATTTATGTAAATTATAAAATAAATTAAATAATATTTAAGTATTTTTATTGATAAAATAAATCATAAGAAAATAAATTATATTTATGCAAAAAATTTGAATAAGACGAATCATTTAACAAGATGGCGCGAGAAATCGGGGTGACAAACTCAATGTGACGGAGGAAGTATGATATAATTATATAGTATATACATTTCGGATGGAGCAAAAGGAAGGTGTGATTGACGTGTATATGAGGATATTTTTCTTGGTATCATGAAACAAGTATATTTTTTTTTTCTGTGGCCATCCAGTATTTGCAGGGGTGGGTTTACAAATACAAAATGTGCTGTCAGTCGCTATTCACACGTATGTACGTTGCTATGCTTGTATTATTGTACGCGATCGAGCATGTGCCCCCAGCTAGCCCTGCTGCGCCATCAAGCAATACAAATACGTGCACAAAAAACAACTCAAACTTTTCTGAATTATTGCGAATGAATATTCTGGCAGTCGAATAGAGGTCCAAAACTCCAAACGCACCGGTTCAAGTTTGGGATGTTTGTACGTGCTCGGTGTCCCGAACAGGATGGTGAAATTGGAACATGAGACCCATGCGTGCTAGCTAGAGTACAGGGAGGCCGAAAGCAACACCACCGGCGTCCATTCTTCCCCTTTGTTCCCTTGCTAAGCTGGTAATCTTCTCTGACTCCGATCCTCAAATCTGACGATCGAGACTGAATTATTAGTTGCATAGTAGTATGATGAAAATATATAGTACAGTATACAATGCAAGTCGGTTTTAAATGGTACGTACTAGCTCAATTAGTGGTACCAAGAAATTAGCTCTCATGTCTATTTTAAATTGATGGGAGTTAATAGTTAATGGTCCCAAATCTGGCGCAGTTCGGGGACGGATTTTGGTATCATGAGTGTTTCCGGCCGGTCTCAACACCTGGAGATCAAGACAGCATTGGCCCTGTTTGGATCCTCTTCTAAATTTTAGAGCTAAAAAAGTTTTTTAATTTCCCAAGCTTTTAAATTCTCAAACTGCTTTCAAAGCCCTTGGTGTGTTTGGATGCATGGAAATTTGATACTAAATGCATCTTTTTAATTATTTAGTGGCTCAAAAGAGAAAAGTGAAAAGTTTAACTTTTATACTGGCCACAAAATCCACCCCAACTAGCCCAATATGCACCCCCATGGATGAGCTTTTAGTTATTTTGGGAGGGGCTTAGATGCAAATTTCAATTTAAATCTCCTCCCCGTTTGGATCCTTTGGGGCTAGTTAAAAACTAAATTAGCCCAAACTAGCTAAATAGCCCTGGATCCAAACAGGGCCATTATATTACGAGGAAGTAGTAGTAGTAGTAATATCTGATTAGGCTAAATGGCTAGACCGCTCCATAGTTAGGCTAAATGGTTAATGGTGAGTACTAGTTCATACTAGCAGCAATGAGCATTTGCTAAAAGGAAGCATGAGACAATCTTAAAAGACGAACGGAATATCTGCTTTATCGGTGGCAGAGCAAGAGCAAGCACGAGCACGAGGCAAGGCCAGCAAGACGTCAACCTCATCTCATCTCGCACCACCGCCGAGACGAGACGAGACGAGACGAGGGTCCACACGCCAAGAAACACTCCTCCCTCCGGATGAATGAATGCATGAAACAAGAAGGATCGAGAGCGATGGAAGAAGAGGAGTGAAAAGGCGTCGTCCCTCCCACATACTCCGGGCAGGCAAGATCTAGCGCCGCTGGCAGTGTGGAAGAAGAGGAGTGAAGACAAAGGAAGCTGGCAGTGGCAGGCAATGGCTCTGCTCACGTGTACTGCCATGCCTGCCCGGACTGGTCGGGGAGCCGCGTCCGTGCTGCGCGGCGCAGGCAGGCAGCGCAGGCTCTCTGCCGGCCCGGCGACCAGCGCCCGTCAACGGAACTGTCAGCACTGTCCGGCCGCAGGGATTAACGAAGACACATCAATCCTTGTGGCTGTGGCTTGTGGGGTGGCTCCGCCCGTCAGCAGAGATGGGCACGGCGACGGGTTCCGGGACCGGAACAGCATCGCCATCCGCGGGCCCCCGGACCGATACAGGACAGCGAGCGGTCTCCGGTCCGCTCAACGGCCGCGCCCGCGGAGGAAGGAATGTTCGTCCCCAGAGAAGTCGTTTCTTCGCAAGCTTGGGTTTCTACTATTACGATAGGACCGCTAAAAAAGAGCATCTACAGCTACACTTCGTTTTTTCGATGGATGGATAGATAGATTTATGAGATGAGACTCGGTCGAGGGAGAGATCGAACGCGTACAGTAGTACTGTGCTCTGTATATGTAGCATACAGTACTGTATCAATCATCAATGAATACGAAGCACTGAAGCAGAGGGCAGAGTGACGACGGACCACATCCACAGAAGCTGCTGTTACAAGCTCAGTGCATTGCAGCTCTCAGAACACAGGCTGGGGTCTGGGCCATGGCCGCGGCAGCAGTGGTTTATGGTAGCTTTCATTGCAATGCATTGCAGCAGGTGCATCAAGTGCATCAATTGAGTGATCCGTCCGTCCGTGTCCGTCCATCCATCGGCCAAGAGACTTGATTGCCAACCGCCAAGTACGAGAGCTCCTGCTCCTCCGCTTCTGCCTGAGTGCCTGTGCCATGCCATGCTCCCAAACAGCAGCGGCATGCAGACGAGGCGCCCAGACCCCAGCGGCATTAACGCGACCCGCTCGATCGTCGCTGTCGTGGCAGTTCATCAGTGCTGCCCCGGTCGCACTGCCGGGGAGGCCCGGAGGGGATGCCCCGCCCCGGCTCGATCTGCTCGCCGACCTACCCAGCGCAGGTGTAGCGTCAGCGTCTGGACTCTGGAGACTGGAGCAGCCAGGGCCAGTCGCCATGGAATCCGCTTGTGGATGCACCTAGGGAGCAGGCAGGGAGCGTGATGATTGCGAGAGCAGTTCGTGGTGCGTGTCGTGGCATTTACGCCGCCTTTGACGATTTCGCGCCGTGCGGGCCGGCTGTCGACGTTGAATGCCGTGGCAGGACGACGGTTCGTGGACGAGGGAGCAGCACGGAGATCGCCCGCTCGAGGTTTTTGCCCCATCCATCCATCCTCCGTGCGCCGGCCGGGTACGTTCCGTGAATCACTACTCACTAGCCGGCCACTAGCACTGCGCCGCACGAGGCGGACTCGTCACTGGAGACACCCAAGCACGGGCGCCGCCGCTAGCGCTAGGAGTAGGACTAGGAGGACCGGCCTGCACTGCACGAGGCGGATAGTAGCGACGTTTGATCATTCCCTTTTTTCTCTCAATAATGGTGGGCTGGCCTGCATCTGTGTCACGCACGTGGGCCTGTTAAACATCGCCTCGGCCCATCCCGTGGTTCGTCGTCAGGGCCTTTTTCCTCTTCGCAGAAAAACGATACAGACTATGAAAGTATAAAATAAACGAGATTATTAGGCGCATCTTTTCCTAGGATTTTCTCGATTTACCGGGGCTATGCATTATTTAAGTGGTAGCGACGTTTCCGCCGACGACGAGGCGCCAATGGTGACTTCGAGAATCTCCAGATCCGCCGGGTGCTCTTCGGTCCTTCGGAGCGCTTCATAGGGAGTAGGGTTTCTCATCACGACGTGTTAATATAGGGGTGAGTGTGCGTGCGTGTTGTGAGCGTCAGTGTTGTACTGTGTCCTTCTCAAAAAAAAAAACTTGTTTTCATTGACACGTCATTCACAATTGAAGTGGATGAACAGTGCGGTTGCTTTAACACAAAATCAACCTTCGAAACATGTCCCTGAAAAGAAACGCACTGTCTCATTCACAGGCACAAATACTTTTTATTCCAAATTATAAGTTGTTTTGGCTTAAGGAACTATATTATTTACTTGTGAAACCAACTATATAGAGAGAAGTGATCTTTTTAGCTGAAGCACACAGATAAAGCACAAGCACACAGATAAAGCACGCGCGCACGCATTAAACATGATCTGATCACAACGCGCTGCTGCCTGCTTGGCTCGATGACGATGTCGTCCTCGCCTTCCTTTCATCGGAGAGCATTTTAGCGAAACGGGTGAGCGCGTCGGCGTTGGTGCCTTCGTCAGGCACCGCCACAGGCTTGCCCGTCTCCATGTCCACCCTGCTCACCGTGCTGGCCAGCATCCTCTCTCCAATCCCGACCAGCTTCTTCATGTTCTCCTCCGTCGCCACGTCCACGGTCGCCTCCGTGCCTCTGAGGGAGTCGTCCTGAATCCGGAGGTAGTTCTTCTCGCTGCGGAGCGCCTGGAAGAGGATGGAGACGTTGTAGTCCACGAGCGCGGCGCTCGAGTAGCTGAACATGTCGATGATGGGGGTGTAGCCTTCGCTGGTGTGCAGCCACGACAGGGTGCCCCAACCGGCGGCCTCCTTGGCCGTGTACATCGACGTGCCCTTGCCTGAGCCCGTCCCGATGGAGATCACCAGGAACTTGTCGTAGTCCGTCGGGCCACCCGCGAAGATCTCCTGCTTGTCCACGATCATCTTCCGGGTGATCTGGTTGATCGTCACCATCGTCTTCACGCACGTAGTTGGCAAGAAAAAAAAGATTAATAAGATTATATATATAATAACGAGATGGTCTCTTCTTCCATCAACACCTAAACATGATGTGCACAACTATATAACTAACACTTACTGGGTTGTTGGCGGCGACGCCACCGTCGATGAGGTTGAAGTCGCGGGTGTTGCCGGCGTCGTCCTTGGTCTGGAAGAAGTGGGCGGGGAGGTACGTCGGCGCGGCTGACGTGCTGATGCACACGTCGGAGAGGAGCGCGTTCTTCAGAGGCCGGATGTGAGCCTGCACGCGTACGTCGAGCATGTACGCGGTTAATAACATGTCGATCATAATTCATAGGAGACTAGGAGTGCATCATGACTGAATGAAGCATCGAACACCGCATCACATACATCGAAGGTGGAGAAGATGGTGGGCTGGAGATTCTTGACATCGAAGGCGGGGATGACGACGTTGGTGAGAGTCTCCTTCACCCTAGTAGCGCCAAGGAGGCCCTCAATCTTAGAGTGCAGGAACTTGCCGTCGTATTTCGGCCCCTTGAGCTCGACCACTGCGTCTACAAAGCCTGGCCTGCAATCCACAATTAATGGGTGAGATCAAGAGAAAGTTTAGCATTATTACAACATAGATCATATATATCAGCGGTACTGTATATATCACCCACTAAACATGAAACTGTGAATATAATATGTAAAATTAAATAGCATCCTACGTACTCCTAAATAAATTAAGCCTGCATCATCAACGTCTGTCACAAAATTTGTTGTTGTTAGATAATCACCCATTCTTGATCAATCGTAAACATTGTCATCGTCCATCGCCACAACTTTTCCTAATAACATAGATGCTTGATCTTATTATCGTTAAGATCATAACTAAGGATTTTATTAATCATATAACCTCTATCATATTGTAGTAACTTGTACCTACCACTGTTTGGCGAATATGAATGTTTGATCTTGTCAAGGCTCAAGACGACAAGAATATTAATACTATCGTATTATTACGTATCATATCGAGACTTCGATCTTACCTAATAGTGGGTATTTTACCCTAACCATGCATCAACACGGGGCTAAAGTAGTGTAAGGTCAACTGCAATTTTATATGACTCAATAGGACAATAATAATCAAAACGTGTATCGCAACCTGGTCAGAAGTCAGAACAACAGCGGAAAAAAGTCTATAATTTACATTGGAATTAATGTATACACTACCGAATGAATTCGACTTAATTTTGATTGCTAAACCCTGGCAATTAAACGTGCTCTAAAGTAATGATTCAGTGTTACCACACCAATTATTGTTGGTTGCCAACCTTTGTCGGATTCATGGTCCGGATCTGGTTAGATGGCACAGCAAAATTTCTGTTGGCAGTAGTAAGACCAAGCAATATCCATGCATGCACACGGGGCAAAATCATGTTCGTTGCAAATTAAAATCTGTTTAGAGGATTGCATTTTTAGCATCTCAAAGATTAGAGCAGACTTTAGTATTAGTGTTGAACCAATTCCTTTTTTTAAAAAAAAAAAAAAACTAAACCAAGCGAGACAGAACTTTGTTACATTTTATTAAAAAGAAATTAAACATCAAAATTTGTCGAACTCAAAGAATTAGATCTGAGTGGGTATACACACACGTTCACATACCCTCGACCAACTGAAATAGCTAGCTCAGCTCTTGTTGGATCATCAACCAAATAAACATATATACCCCATTCGATCAAAGTATATTGATAGGTTCTTTAGTGGTCATGGATCAGATCAGTTCCCGTGTGCATGGTTAAGGGATGTTTGGTTTCAGAGACTTCTTTGTGCATGGACTAAAAAAAAAAAAGTACCTAAAAAGTCCTTAGTAAACTAAACAGGGTGACACTTTTTTACTAATTTTAGCTAAAAGTACCTAAAAGATCCTCATGGAGAGTCTTTTTTTTTTAAAAAAAGTACTTGGGACTGAAAAAAACGTGAAAGACTATTGAAACAAATAGGGTCTAGATTACCAGCTGCTGGTGTATGTACGATCAACCCCCTTCGGTGTCACTGTTTTGTACCTTTGAGGAAAGATTTTTGGCCCGTTCTCCAGGTAAAATTTGTTGATGCCCTCGGCGGTGAAGAGCGGGCGCTTATCCTTATTCGGGGCGGCGAGCATCGCCGTGATGAGGCCGCCGGTGCTTGTTCCGGCTATGTAGTCGAAGTAGTCGGCCAGCCGTGCGTTGGGCCCGTCCAGCTCCTGCATGCAGATGCAGTTACAGTTACAGACCTATCAGAGTACTGAAACCCTTCCCGCTTAGTACACAAAAACGTAGGCTCTCTTGTGTCACTGCTCACTATAATATATCACACCCTGAAGCTTTTTCTCGAGGAAAGCGAGGATTGTGCCGGGGATGAGGCCTCTGATGCCACCACCGTCGATGGTCAGCACCGTCACCTTCCGAGAAGCAAGGGTAGCCATATATGGCCGTCTAGATCGATGAGCAAGAGACGACGGACGGCAACGAGTAATGACAGATCGAACACAAAGCAGGAATAATTTTTCCTGTCTTTCAAGCTCTGCTAGCTACGGAGTAGTTGTGTTCTGATGATTTTGATTATACGAATGTACATGTACTTAGCAAGAGTGGGTTTATATAGACCAAACGCGGATCAGTCTTAGGCAGTTTGATGATATTATTCCAGTGCGTGACAGCACTCCACAACACTAGAAAATGCTTACCGCGCGCCAGATAATAAGGCAGGTCTTCTGACTTCTGAGGGAGCGAGTAGTCAGGTCAACTGAACATTACATGCTTCCACATCGACCTAACCTAACCAACGCGAAATTGAGATAAACCTTGATGTTTAAACACGAGGTCATCTTTGTTTCTATACGAATTGATATTTATGCTTGAACAGGGGATTGTAGTAGTAGGTATGCATTGTAAGCTTACAAGATAACAATAAGTATATTTGTATAGTACTCCTAGTGCGTTAGCCGTCGTGTGGGTTATTATTCTTTTGAACCCGTCGAATGTTTCAAACTCCCGGTAGCTTCGTGCCTGCTTGCTTGCATGAACATCTATCCGTCGTTTAATTAGTGAGAACTACAACTGGGCGAATTGATTTATTAGAACTACAACTGGGCGAATGCACAATCACAACGACCAAGACTTGCATTGAGGATTATTGATAAAATATAGATAAAAAAAGCAGGATCGGATAAGGTGAGCAATGCAGATCAATGCATGTACACAGCTTATTATTAGGGGCCGGCCGATCTGGATTAACAATCGGTCATCAGTTGCTGGACTACTCAAATTGACAAATTGTTTAGAAATGCACCAGAGCAAAACAACACCAGAAACCGAAACTAGCTAGGAGCAACAACATCAGAGAGAGAGAGAGAGAAACATAAAGTGAACATGGTGTTTCCAGAAATTTTATGGTTTCCATGGAAGAGAAATAAAAGTTTTAAGTTTACTTTTGAATTATTTGGGAGACTAAAAAAATGTGCCTATGTTTCATTCATGAGCCCTTCTACAATACTTGAAATTGCCTCCTATTGCCTACCATTGCCTCTATAAATAGCTATTTTATTGATTAAGGATAATAAAGTCATTATGCACTGTGCCCAGCGCCGGCCAGCTACCCCTCACAGCCTGACCGAACGCACGTCGCTCTGCCTCTCGCCCGGATCCCTCGCGAAAGCCGCCGCCGCCCTTGCACAGCGCCGCGCTGGCCTGCCCTCGCCCGCCGGTATCGTCTTCCTTACCGGCCCGCGCAGCCTTGCCGGCGTCCGCCTGACTTTTATTTGGATCGAAGCAATTTCATATCTGGGACGCGTAGTGTAAATCGTGCTGCAAGCATGGCATCAATTGATTCACTAGTGCTAGTTTGGGTGTGATTTCAGATGCCGATTTCTCTAGGCGGCACTTCAACATCAGAATAATTTTATTTAGATATCAGATTTCGTGATGCACCAGCACGGAGATTCTCCATGGCCACGGACAGCACCAGCAAGGAGAGCGTCGGACATGGCCGCCCAAAACGGAGCTCCCGGAAACCGGAGCAGCGCCTCTCTGCCGACGATGTAGCCGCCACTGGCGCCGACCTCCTGCCCTCGCGCCGCCGCCGTGGGCAGTACCGAGCGACCACGACAGCGGTCACGGCCCCGGAAGCGTTGGCGGCTCCCAGAAGAGCAGTTCGCCACCACCTCGACGGCGGCCAGCGCCTCGTACAGCAAGCCGCTGTAGCCGTACGCGCCGACGAGCGCCGTGTACACGTCTGCCGTCGGCCGGAGCCGCCCGAGAGCATCGCCTTGAAGAGGGCGGCAGCGGGACCGGGCTACCGGCACTTGCCAAGCATCATCAGCTGCCGCGCGTAGGTCTGCGACCTCGGCTCGTACTAGTGCTGTTCCCGGGCGGAAGGTAGGAGATGATTTTAAGACCGTATTACCCTTTATAAGAAAAAGAATTACAAGAACGCAATTGCCGTCCCATTCTTAATCCCTCCATTTGCGGCGGCAACGGGAGGCATTTTTTTTGCCCCACGCCCAATGTCATAGACACAACAGAGGCAATTTTTTGCCTCCGTGCTTTTGCCTCTCATTGCTTATAGCTTTTTGTAGTTGTCGACGGCCCGCCTCGGTGGACGTGAGCCATCGAATTTTTTTCCAATTATTGTAGAAAATTTCTTCATTTATCTGTGATGAATTATTGAAATACTTTTCTTAGTACACCTTTTTTAAGCTCCACCGCTTAAGCGGTGATTTTTGTAAGTATGTTTGCTTCACGCGTTTTGTGGCAGCTCGCCGTTTAACGCGCAAAAGCCGTGTATCAAACTTTTTTTTTCTCTTAAAACAACACATGCAGACGAGTGATTTAAAAAAAAAGAGGTTTAGAGAATTCGATGGTGCATAGCATGTTGCATGTGTGCATCATTATACTTTTGCTAATTGGACGGGAGGGGAACATGCTTGTGCCCGTGTAAATCTCGGTCTCTAGAGGCAAAAAAAAAAAAAAAAAAAAAAAAAAAAAAAAACTTCCAGCTTTACTGTATCATGTCTTCGATGCTGTCTGTTTTGCATCCACCCTTACATATCTTTAGTCCATTCTTACTCGTCTTTTGCCCTACTGTCTGTTATTCCTCTCATTGCCACTTTGAGCGAGCTGCAAGATCTTCATTTGCATCCCACTAGTCATGTCCTGGATGCTTGAATCTTTTCACGTCGTGGCACGTGTGCAGGCATGTAGCTCACCTTAGAACTTTTTTAAAGCCATAACAGAGAAACAAAATAGACACAAATTTTAAGGTAAAATAATCTTATGTAAAATGTCAAATGAATATTAACTGTTGAGGCACAATTTGGTATAGCTTGTAGCTCAACGAGATGGTTGAAAGTTACTTTTTTCTCGAATACGCAAAAGCTTTGCGTATCATTGCATTAAGAAGAAGAAAGAAACCATACAAACGACGAGTTAAATACAAGCGCTAACATAGGACTCACAACCGGCGGTGGACCGCTTCATCTACTGCTCGTTGTGCGAGCCCACCTCAACGTTCTAGGAGAGTTTTCGACCGGACAAGCGGTCGGTCGTCGTGAAATACGCGTCCACAACTTCAATCTGGCTGGACGTCAAGTGCCCACTGATGAAAGTGTCACGTGCCCCCCTGGAGGCTGGAGACGCTACTGCCGACAGTGCGATGCCCAACCTCATATTGAGCAGTCCTCGCCTCGCCTAGAGGTTAAAATGTGCGACATCAGTTGGGAGGCAATCCGAGTACTCCGTTTCGGTAGAGAATGTCGTCTGGTTGGCACCGACTGCTTTGGGGGACCGGCGATCAAAGGCCACACAGATATTTTTAAAGCATCTTTACATGTGAAAATAGTTGCCTCTTAATTCCGGACTCAACTCGCTCTGTGGGCCCTATGGCATATAAAGTTATTTTGCTAAATGGTTCAACAAAACAGCTGAAGGAAAAAAAAAAAAAGAAAGAAGAGTTTTGCTAGTGAAACAAAGTTGTACGGAGTCTTAATGTATGAACACCTATTAGAGCAACTCCAACGGTTTTGTCATTTATGGTTTTAATTGTTCCTTGTTTGCCAACTCCCAACTCTAGATGTCAAGTAAAGAAGGTCTTTTCTAAAAGTTCGGCAATTTTGGTTTGGCAAATAAGAAAAGTGACCCAGGAATAGATCGGTCGTTGAGTTGAGACTCTGCCTAAATATAGTGTTCAACAAGGCCAATACAAGCGCCATGCATGTCAAATGTCAAAGCTCCCAACACGCCGCAAATATGCACCGGTTTAATCGAATTGCCAAACTCACTAAAATGTCAAACCGATTTGTCAAACTGTTAGAGCATCATTTTAAAGTTTTTTGGTAAAAATGCAAATATCAAACTCATTTGCATAACTTTTGAGATGATCTTATGGATCTTGAAATAATTTGATTTAAGGTTGGAACAAATCTAATTAAGTCCAATAAAAAATAGTTACCTCGTTGCCATTGTCACATGCAGAGCAGTAGCACTATAATCCGGCGGTTCGCCTCGAACTATCAATTGATGAGACAAAAAAAAACGAATTATTTTTTCCAGTTGTCATGATGCTCTTTTTTTTTTTTTTTTTTTTTTTTTTTTTTTTTTGAGAGAGAGAGGCCGTTGTCATGATGCTCTTGTACAGTTGTATGTACACGTAGAGACTTACAGTTCGCTACCCGCGCTTATTTGAACTTGAGATATACACATTTCAATTACAGCCAGCGCGGCAGGGATAGAAACAACAAAACCCATAGGATACACCAAGAAGAAGCGTCGATGCCAACCTTGGATATAACAACGGCATATGCATCAGTCCAGCTAAATCACGTCGAACTCATCGTCTGGCAATGCAAGGCAACAACGAATCGGCCGAGCTGCCCCCGAGCACAACCGCCAGTGTCCTCAAGGAGCTGTCGGGGACCAGGGAGGAGGTGGAGCGCGCCCGCGGGGTGGCGGTGCAGGCGTGGCTGGCGTCCATGCCGCTCGGCGAGGAGCTTGAGCGGCTGCGCGCCGAGCTGGCCGCGGCCAAGACCCGCCTCGCCGCGACCGCGGCCGCGATACCGCAGCTCAAGTCGCAGATCGAGTCCACGAACGGCGCGATCGCCACGAGGCAGGAGGCGGCGGCGAGGAAGACGGCCGCCGCCGAGGACCTCCGCCGGCACGTCGACGGAGCGCGCGCCGAGCTCCGACGGCTGCGCGCGGAGGTCGCGGCGTCGAGGGGCGCCAGGACGCGCTGGAGCAGCGGGTGCTCGTCCGGCGCCAGGCCGCGCGGGCGCTTCAGCTGGCCGAGCGCGCCATCGCGGCGGAGGCCCACGCGCTGGCGTGGTCCGAGGCCGCGGCCTCTGAGCTGACCGCGCGCGCGCGGGCGATGGCGACGAGGACGAGGAGGACCCACACTACGAGGTCGTCACGCTGCCCGCGCGGAAGCTCGAGGAGCTGCGCAGGCTCGTGGAGGCCGAGGAGCGGAAGGCCGAGGCGCGTGTCGAGGAGGCCGAGGCGGCGCGGCGCGCGGTGAAGGCGCGAAGAGTGGCCGCCGTGGCGAGGCTGGACGCAGCACGTGCCAAGAGGAGAGTGGCCGCTGAAGCCGGGCTTCGTCGCCGCGCGAACGGGGACGATGGCCGCCTCACCCGGGCGAGGAGCGCGCGGGCGCCGAAGAGCCGGAGTTCGGGTTCGTGCTTCGCGGTGAAGAAGCTGCAGAGGTTCCTGTGCAACCAAACCAAGGATTGAGGTGGTTGCGCGCGTCCTTGAGCAGCATTGCCCGTTGATGCATGATAAGAACATGATAAGAACAATGGCCCCCAACAATGGACATGTCTTCTGGTGGTCGTTTTATCGACGAGATCTGTTATACGATCTTGTTCAGTAGCGGTGGTTTATCACTTTATTGTAGCCATTTCAATAGCAAGTCTCTGCAACTATAAGAACATGTTTGGATGCAGGCTGCAGCCATGGTCTGGAAGCACTGGAGCGATGCTTGACGAACACGACTGGGATTTGGGATACTTGGGGGCACGAGGCGGTTGAAAAGCATAGAAATATTTTTTTTCATGCGAAAACCAATTTATATTTATACCACATCCACCCGCATATATCGTGGCGTTTTGCATCATTCAGTCACAAAAAAAAAACCTATAAGAACTGCGTTGTCTTTTAACATTGCTAACTCAGGCCCTAATAACACGTCGTCAAGCACTTTGTTGACTTCGTTCAGAAGAGCTCCTTTTAGGCCGAATTAGTTTGGGGGTGAGCAATTCAATGGGCTTTTGACAAATATAATAACTCGGCCCATGACGGCGTAACCATCAGTCCATGACGGCGTAACCAACTAACCACCACCGTCAGTCCGACAGTCCGTCACCGCAACGGAAAGTTTCTCTGCTAGTAGATCCGCTCTTAACCACCTGACATCTGAGCCCCACCTAGAGCGTTCGCTGCCTGCCAGTTTACCACCACTCTCCTCCCACCCAACACATGGATTTCTCAGGTGGCGGCGGCGGCGGCGGCGGCCGCAGCCGCGCCGAGCCGGCCCGGTGGCTGGAGATCGCCGGGAAGCTCCTCGCCGCGCGGGACCTGGTCGGCTGCAAGCGACTGGCGGAGCGCGCGGTGGAGGCTGACCCGACCTCCCGGGTGCGGACGAGCTCCTCGCCGTCGCCGACGTCCTCCTCGCCTCCCAGCGTCTGCTCCCCTCTGGCCGCCCCGATCCGGTCGCCGTGCTCCAGCTCCAGCCCGGCCCCGGCCCTGACCCCGTCGCCGCCAAGCGCTCCTTCCACCGCCTCTCGCAGCTCGTGTCCTCCCCGCGTAACCCTCGTCCCGCCGCGGACACCGCCCTCCACTTCATCCAAGAAGCCTTCGCTGACCTTTCCAACAACGCATCCGCTGATCCACTTCCTGCTCCTGCTGCCGCTCCTTCTCCTATTCCTGTTCCTGCTCCAGCTCCTACTGCCGCTCCTTCTCCAATTCCTGCTCCAGCTCCTGCTGCCACTCCTTCTCCAATTCCTGCTCCTGCTTCTGGGGCGCCTCGGCCTCGGCTGATGCCGATGCGTTCTGGACGGTATGCTCCTACTGCTGCCATGTGTACCAGTACCAGCGTGCGCTGGTGGGGCGCACGCTCAGGTGCCAGAGTGCCGGGTGCCGGCGAGCGTTCGTGGCCACCGAGATCCCGAAAAGCACCGCCTATTGTGCCCGGCACTGACATGTACTACTGTGCGTGGGGGTTCTTCCCCATGGGTTTCCCTAAGGCAGCCGATTTGACCACCAACTGGAAGCCATTTTGCCCCATGTTTCCTGGAAATTCTGAATCTCCACCGCAGCCGGCACCTGCGGTGACTGTGAATGTTGATGTACAGAATGTTGAGAATAATGGCTCTGCTGATGTACAAAATGTTGAGAATAATGGCGGACCCATTAACGCCAATTCAACGCCAGCAAGTGTGCAGCCCCAGGATAAGAGTGGTGGCACTGGCCGTTCAGTAGGTGCAGGTCCATCTAGAGGAAGGATGAAGAAGACAACAGCCCGCAAGAAAGTTGTTTCTGTGCCCAAGAAGCACGGTTCCAGTGGCGTGGACATTGGCATTGAGCCATCTATGCTTGGGGCAGATTTGTTCAATGGGAATGCAGGAAGCAGGCAGACAGTGGGCACTAGAGAGATCAACATAAATGAGGTAGCAAAGCCAACTGATAGCGCCACAATGTTGAATTTTGGCGGGGATGAGGATATTGGGTTTGATTTGGATGTTGATGCAACTGATGCTATATTGGGGAATTTGCACAGCCTACCATTCTTGAGGGAGGATGACAATAACAGAAGGATGTTTTAGTTGTCAATGTGCTCAGTATAGGTGTTCGTAGAAGTGGTGTGTATCATATGGTTGAAGGAATTCCTACTTAGTCTGATCCTTCACTACTACCCTTGGTTCCATTGCCACCATTTCTCATATCGATTCTGTGTTCTGTTAGCTAGTGATCTGTTGTACCGTCTGGGTCAGTGCACTTTACAAATCTGTAGTTAGAGTTTCCCAAATTAGTTGTGGGACGTGTAATATGTGCCATCCACTGATTAGCATAAGGAGGTAACTGGTGAAGAGAGCAAGCACTCGGCATGGATGATTGGTGAGGCTTTTAGTTTTAATAAGGGTTACAATGCAAGGGAGGTCATATGAAGCACTAGCAGATAAATGCCATTTACAACAGTAAGTTGTTCTTCTTAATGTGCATAAATATCTCCTTTATTTAGAAGGGACATCTTAGTGATTTCATGGACTCATAATGTATTGACTCGATTTGCATTATTCAGTACCAAACAAGTTGCGTGTAATGCTTTTAATTTGCTGATACATATCCTTATCCTTGGGTATAAAATTGTGACCTATACTCATTAAAACACCTGCATTGTCATTGTCATAATCATGCTTTTTCGTTATTTTTCGTTCATCTAACCATATTCAAACTTGTTACCTGTTTACTGAGAAGAAAATGACTCATGATAGTCATGAATACTTGATAGAATGTAGTATTATTCTTTTTTTCTTAAATCAGAAATTCAATTCCACATGACAAGGATTTTTACTACTATGACCTTGTGTTACTTTTAATAAATTGCTCCTGGCTGGCTATAGCCAAACTGCAGTAACAGTAAATCATGGCATGATGTATTAATGTTGCTATGTGTTCTTATGTAGCCTCACCTAAACACCCTTTAAATGGTTAACAAGGGCCACCTGTGTTATTTAGGCCCTAAATGGTCAATTGAAATGTTGGACCGTTTAAACCGCCTAAACTATCTAAACGGAATTGAGTTCAACTTGATTAAATTGGATAAACAGTCATTTAGTTCACCATTTAGTCAATAGGAGGATTACATCTACCACATTGGCCAGCTAATTTACATCATAAATATATGAGATGAGGTGAGATTTAGTTTCCTTCCAAGAAAAATATATTTGTTACTATATACAAGCATAACTATTTATACTTTTTAACATAGCTGAGTTTTACATACATAGATATGATACATATTCAGTGTTATTACACAAAACTGTGTAGGCTGCTAACTCCATTTGAGCACTGTCTAAACACTAAACGTAGGGTGACCGGCTGTTTGCCGTTTAGGATAACACTGATTGTAAGCATATGCTGAATGCATATTCATATTCTGTCTGCATTATCTGCATAGAACAAAATACTCACGTTCACTGCAAGTTGTGTTCTTTCCTGCTAATAACATTGAGAAGTTTAATAGAAAATAGTAAAACCTTCTAGCAATATACTTCTAGCAGACGATTGAAATTGTAGGAAAACTTACTGCAGTGGGTGGCATAACTCTGCATATCCTAATTTCAGGACAACCCTAAGGGGGCTCCACTGTACCAGCCTGTGTACTATCTACTGGATTCCAACATATTAGCTTTAAGTGCTTACATTCGTTATGAAGAGACCACTCTGCAACTGTGATGTGTGCTTTCATAGACAAAGGGGGTGACTAGATACTTTGTAGTACAGTCACTTAGCTTTAGCTGTAACTTTTTGTAGTTTTTTAATACATGATCCAAATCTCCCAATTGCAACTTCTATTTAATGTCTTATTCTCGTTTGAATGTCTAATTTACACTTGTGTGTTTATGTTCTCTTGTTTCAGATATCTCGATCAAAAACTCTGCATTTCTTGTCATCAGTTGATTGCCTTCACTAGTCATCGAACGAGCTGAATAAGAGAAGTGGTATGGCCGTATGGGCGAATGGCTCAGTTTAGAGACATCAGTGGCTTGTAACCTATAATTCTTTCTTTGTTGCTTGCCATATGCTAAGCTATTGATTTCCTCACCTGAACAGCTGAAATAAATAGGATTTGTATGTGCCCAATTTTTCCATCATAAAGCGGAAAATACTAACGGTGGCTGGCAGATAGAATATTTATTTGTTAACTGTAGCTCCGGGAAGCACTGTGTTCGTAGTCATCACGAGCTCCATGACCTCAAATCGCTATATGTTCTCATTTCGCTAAAAAAATGCTGCAACTGAGGTTTGGGATGTGCTAATTATTTGTATGTTAATTGCTGCAACTGAGCTTTTTTCTTATTCATATATATATGTGCTAATTATTTGTATATTGTATTGATGAATTTCAACTACAGCAGCAATGATATATATATGAATAAGAAAAAAGCTTCAATTTCCATATGTAAATGTTTCGAATCAAAAAATAAACCATGGAACCATAGAAACAGCAGACGCAAAGCACAGGTTATAGCAAATGCTGTTTGATAAAAATTCATCAGGAATGACGAAGAGTTTTTTTATGTTAAATGT
>JADLZK010010853.1:0-185100 GCA_015847255.1 Hyparrhenia diplandra | reverse complement strand
CGGTGGATTCTTAAGTGTGTGTCACACTATCCATAAACCATTATTGCTTACCCCCTGTATGAACAATTTGGTCTAAGCAAACACATGTTCCTCTATTCGATGCCATGCTAGCTTATTAATCACATGCCTTCCTTTGGGGAAAATATAAATAACGATACCCTCAATACTTCCGGGTGAAATGCTACAATGATAGATCCGTGCGCTATGGATGAAATATCTAAGATGGCAAGATCTATCCCGTTGACAATCCCTTTCGGATCACCGACATGGTGGTTTTAATTGGGAATGTCGGCCGGTAGCATTTCTCGGCGCCGTTATTGGGGATGGGTTTTATACATGTTTCCTTTGATTGCGCCAGAAATGTCAACACCATTTAAAGCACGACCGCGGTTTTGGAAAAAATAAAAAATAATAAAGGGCCCGTGAAGCCTAAGGGTTTTTCGGGGATGAAAACGTATATAACGCCATCGCCGCGCCCCCAAACCCTAATCCCGTCTGCCGACTGCCCCCATCCCCGATTCGCCTCCCTTCCTCCTCTCTCTCGTTCTCCTCCCCAAACCCTAATCCCCCCCCGTCATCCCCCGCCGGTGGTAGATTCCCCTCCCTCACGGCCGATTGATTCTGCAAAGCCTTCCTCCGCGTCCGGCGTCGGCGGTCTCCAACGGATCCTCCGGATCTCCCGAACCGGATCTCCCTCTTCCGTGGCGATGGCGGCGTTCTCCAAGATCCACGACGACGACGGCGTCGGCCGTAAAGTTGGGCTCCGTCTATCCCATCTTCGGTGAGAGGTAGGTCGCCGGTTTTGTCCCGTCTCTGTCTTGCTCGTTGGTCGTTGCTCTCGGTTGTCTGGGATCTGGACTTGCTTGTTGCTCTCGCTGCCCTGTCCCCTGTGTTCTTCTTTGCCGTTGTTCTTGCCGCATCGGGGTCTATTCTTGCTTGTCACTCTCTGCCTGTCTTGCTTGTTGCTCATTGTCCTCTCGGTCTTGCCCCACTCAGCGTGCGGGAACCGCATTCTGCCGGTGCCGCACTTTCGGAGGAACTGGTGCCGAGAGGATGAAGAAACGCGGGCATGTCGTGGGCAGCGACGATGATGATGAGGATGTCGGCATGACCATCAACCAAGAGCTCCGTGAGCTTGGGCAGATCCCCGACGACGAGGACGACATTGGAATGGGAGATGATGATGTTCTCGCATATGTGGTGGTCGGGTCGGGTACTCCTTCCGCCTTTCGCTCCTAGTGATGCGGCAACACCTACGGGCATCTTCTCGCCTAGGCAAGACTAGCAGGCGCCGTGCTTCGGTGTGGGCATTCTTTGATGAAGAGATTGAGAAAGTTGATGGGGGAGGATAAGGTAATTGTTGTTTGTAAGGCGTGCAAATCTCGTTTGTCTGGTACTTCATGTAATGGAACTGGTCATTTGATTAGGCATAACAAATCATGCAATTCTAAAATTGATAAAGCTAATTTGGTACAAACTAGACTTGCTATGAACTCGATGGATCTTTTAGGAACTGGGAGTACAATCCCAATATTGCTAGGATGGAGCTTTGCCGATTGATTGCTAGATTGGATTTGCCTATTTCTATTGCCGATAATACTGCTTGGGATGAGTACATTCAACGTGCCCACAATCCTAGATACAAAAGGGTTTCTAGATGGTCCACTTCTAGGGACCTCAATAAGCTTTTTAATGAACAACTGCAGCATGTTAAAAATGTTATCATGGCTGGTGTGTCTTCTGTTTGTTTGACATCTGATATATGGTCTGGCAATGCTAAGGAAGATTATGTTAGTGTTGTGGCTCACTATGTCTCTGCTGATTGGGAAATGAGGAAAACTGTTATTGGTTTCAAACTAATGGAGGCCGATCATAGTGGTGCTAACATTGTAGAAAAAATTATTGATTGTCTTAGAGATTGGGGCCTGCTAGATAAGGTAGTATCTGTTACCCTAGATAATGCATCCGCTAATACCACGCTATGTCAATTTTGACACCTCGCCTTGATGGTTACCCGGGTTTTGATGTTTCTCCATTAGATCCCGACATAAAAAAAAGTACTTTGTTGTGCATCAGCGCTGTGTTTGCCATGTTCTTAACTTGATTGTGAAATCTGGCTTGGAAAAAATTGCACCTTTGCTTGAGGTTCTTAGGACTGCTATTGTTTTTTTAAATTCATCTAATCAGCGCATTGCACAGTTCAAAAAGTACTGTCAAGCTCAAGGAATGACACCTAGGAAGTTTAATTTGGACATGGATGTTAGATGGAACTCCACCTTTCTTATGCTTATACATCTGCTGCCATATAAAAATGTGTTTACTTGTTTTCATCAATTCTAACATTGGCTATCAACTTATACATGGTCAACACCGCACCAAGCTAATAAGGTTTTCAAGTTCCTTAAACAGTTTTATGAGTCAACATGTGTCCTTTAAATTGTTTACTACCCCACTAGTCCTTTAGTATGGCACCACTTGATTGAGATTGCACTTTGCATTTCCAAGATAATGAAAAAGACAGTCTACTTTCTGATGTTATCAAGCCTATGAAGGCTAAATTTCTTAAGTCTTGGAAGACTGTACCCTGCTGTACTCTTTTGCATTTGTTCTGATCCAAGAGCTAAACTTAGAGGTTTACAGAAAACACTTGAATTGATGGAACCTTTTGCCAAAACTACTTACAACAGTTACTATGATGAAGTTAAAACTGAATTGTATAAACTGTATGACAAGTATGACAAAAAGTTTGGTACAGCTAGACCATCAAGGACCACCCATCCATCTGGACTGACAGGTAAGAGGAAACAGGCATGGGGCAGAATTTTTGGAGGAAACTCATCCTCTTCTGGTAATTCAAATGGTGCATCTCTGTCATCTTCGGTATCTCGAACTTAGTAGCTTCCTTGATGCCGATAATGTTGCGGCCAGATTGATGATAATTTTGATATCCTTAACGGTGGTATGAGCATAAACTAACCTACCCAGTTCTTTCTCTTATGGCTAAAGATATTATTGTTGTTCCTGCTTCAACTACCTCTTCGGAGTCTTGTTTTAGTTTGTTTGGCAGGATAATCGAGGAATGTTGTCGAGCAATGACTCCAGAGACCGTTGAGCAGCTGGTCTTGGTCAAGGACTGGGAGCTGGGGCAGGAAAGGGCACAACATGGAGCAGAGGACAAGGGTTTGGAAGAATACTATGAGAACAATTTTTTTGATGATGATGGCCTTGGGGATGAAAGAGTTGGATCCACTTGGTAAGTTGTGCCACTACTTGTCTCTCCTTGTTGTGAGCTGTGAGACTTGCTGTTGATGGAACCACTTGCTGTGTAGAAGAGAATGGAACCTCTTGCTGATGATGGAACCACTTGCTGTTGATGAACCACTTTTGCTATGTAGATGAAACTGGTAAGTGGCCATGAAACCATTACTCATCTCCTACTTATCTTTGTTTTGCTGAAACTTGTTCCTCAATCGCTGTTGATGAAATTGTGTAGATGAAGAGAATGGAGCCACTTGCCGTTGAGTGTTGATGAAGCCGTTGCTGGTTGCTGCTTTCCCCGGATGCTTGCCGTTAAGTGCTAGTGCTAGGCCGAGAGTGGAGAGCTAAGACTATCTTTGGTGGTCGGTTGAGGAGTCGCTAGGTTGCTGTCTGTGTAGATGGAGAGAATGGAACCACTTGCTGTTTCTAGGTTGAGAGTTGATGACTTTGAGAGCTTTGCATCTCTATTTTGTAATAACTTGTACTATTTAACTCTTAATGGATGAAACTTGAGCTGTGAAGCCGTACTCTTTTCCTTCTTGGGGTTTTATCTTACGAGGTGTGAGTTTTACCCAAGAAGGTTTTTAATGAGGCGGCATTGCACTTCACAGCTCAAGTTTCTTTTGCTTTAAATTTCTTGTCATTTCTTTTCTGGTCAAATTCTGGTATGAATGTGCAAATTTAAGATGAGATGAATTCTGATATGAAAACTGTGTCAAATTCTGATTTGAAACTATCATTTTTTTGTGAAGCGTGCTTTGGGCCGGCCTGGTGTCCCACCGGGCCTCGTCTTTGTTTGGGCCGGCCCGGACGAAAAATAGGCCCGTGTCGCGTGCACGGGGCCGACCCCAAGGCACGGTACCGCGGCGCGGCGCGCCCGCGGGCCCCGTGGGCTGTCGGGCCCAGTAGCGGCCGGCCGTGCGGGCCGGCCCGATGCACATCTTTATTTCCATCTCTTTCCCTTGTCGAACAACAGCACCGCCATCGAGCGGCCCGACCATGAGGGAGAGCTGCGGATGTTAGCGGCCATGCGTCTTGTCGCGCGGCGGCAAGCGACCACGCCATGCGAAGCGAGGCGGCGTGTTCCACGGGCGGCGGCGCGCCGGCTTCGCCCATGGCGGGCATGTCCACCCGCACAGCTCTCCCAAGCTTCGCCCGTGGAGGCACGCCCGTCGTGGCCATCGTCCCATTCCACCGCGCTAACCGCAGCCTCCCCACCGACGGCAGGCAAGCTCCGTTCGTGCGCTTGGTAGACCCGCGCGACCTCGCCTACTCGTCGCTCCCCGTCGATGGCGAGCGGCTCGTGGATCCCAGACGGCGTCTTTGCTGCTCGGG
The DNA here is from genome assembly GCA_015847255.1 of Hyparrhenia diplandra. Lineage (NCBI taxonomy): Eukaryota > Viridiplantae > Streptophyta > Magnoliopsida > Poales > Poaceae > Hyparrhenia > Hyparrhenia diplandra. Next base: position 180,507 of record JADLZK010010853.1, on the reverse strand, counting down.
AAGGCTGGCGCGTGCTCCGCCCCAGGCCTGGAGGGCTCGGGCGCTAGACGCATGGTGCCGCCCACCGCGCGCTTCTTGCTTGCTTGTTGGCCTACGGATGAAGCTTGGTTTGCTAGCGTCCGGCGCTGCTGCCGAGATGCGTGCGCGTGGTTGCTACCGTGCCGAAAGCGATGGACTTGCTACTTGTGCACTACCCGAGCTTGAAGGAAGAGCAAATGAGTAGAGGAAAAATGAAGCAGCAAAACTACCAAATTGAGCCAGCGAGGGACCCGGCGGCCGCGGGCGCGGAGTCAAGCGCGTAGCGCGGCGGGCACCCGCGGCCAGCGTGCCAAGAAGCGATCTGTAGCGGCGGCGCGAGGAGTTGCGCTGGGCGATAACGCCGTGAAAAGCGGTCTGCGGGCCGGCGGCTAGCGGCCGCCGGCGAGAAAAAGTAGAGCGAAAGGAATAGACGGGAAGCGCGTGGGATAGACGGCGCGGTCACGTCACGCGCGTTTAGGTCCGGGGACGGGATACGAAGGCCATACGTTGGGTTGTATGCCACGTGGGCCTCGTAGGTGGGGTCCAAGTACTCCAATTGTATCCAATGGCGTATTTTAGAAGAGGAGAAAGTTTCAATGATAAAGCTTCCTATATCACGGTGTAATGGCGTGTTTGGAATAAGTGAAAATTGTAATGGTACCGAACCAAATAACCCTCAATCTTTTCCAACGTCAACACAGCCAGCGGTGCAGTCTAAAACCTAATCAACCCGAGATGAACGCGGGGGTTTTGCGGCTATCGTTTTGCTTATCTCCTCAAAATATCCCACCGACCAATCCATCCTGGCGGGTCCGACTTCCGAGTGGAAACCAACTCAGATCAGAGCCGGAATATCCATCCATCTCCTGCCGAGTCACGTCCCTTCCATACTTTGCTCCTGTCTCCACTCTCAGTCTTCCTCTTTCTCTCCCATCTCCATTCAGCCGAGCCCAGCTCCGGCGACTGACAGATGTTTCAGAGCCCCGTTCCGTTCCGCTGCAGGTCCACCCCCTAATTCCTTCTCTTTTCTTTTACTTTTTACATAAAAAGGGGTTTCCTCTTTATTATTTATTTACAAGATTCTTGTATGCCGATTACCCGATGGGATTCTTTTTATTTTATTAACGAAGTACAGGTTCCCTGATATCGGTGGCCAGCTGCCGACTTTGTTCTTGGTCCCTTCACTTCCGGCGGAATCCGTTGCGGACCACCTCGCCCAGCTGCTCGCGACGGCGGCTGATACCCAGATTTGGGTGGTAAGTGTGTCACGTCCGAGAGGGCTCCGAGCGTTCCCGCACATTCGTTGCGGCGAAATTCTGCGCGGTTCCGTTCCTTCTGCTGATTAAATGTCTTCGTTCCGAGTGCTTCTTGTAGAGCGGCGGCGGCCTCCGTGCATCGATCTGAACCAGCACAGTTTATCAGGGAAGGAGCAGTAAGTTGGTAAGCCCTCTCGGCTCAGAGAAACCCTACCTTTTTTCTAATCTTCTTTGTATTCATTCATTCCGGGAGTACGGGCTGAAATGTCAATCAGTAGCAAATCTTTGTCTAGTTTAATGGGAATCGGCACCTATTGTTTTTGCTGCTAATGTTGATGTTTTTGTTGCTGAACTTTTCTGCAGTTTGAATGGAAATCACTCCCATCTTTTATGCAGTCATTAGTCGCTAGTGTCAATTTTTATGATTACAGTGGCAGAATTAGCAGTGCTCAGCTTCTGCATAATGGGACCTGTGCATTATCCAACTCAAACCTTTTTCTGTTCATTCGATTTTCTGGGCATTTTTTTGTTCTTTAAAGCAACACGAGATAGTTTATTCCTGCAATGCTTCAGTTGAGCTGCTGTTAAATGTAGTCCTATGTGGGTTATATTATTTCGAATCACTTTATATTTGCAACACCTTTACATTTGGCTGAAGCCATCATCATTTTTGTTCCGGTTAAACAGTTAAATGGATTACTTTGTTCTGAGTAGGGCTATGCTGCTTATTCTGTTGATTTGGATCTTACCAATGTTTGAGCCATGGAAATGTTGCTGTCCCACTTGCCATTACCTGGCCGAGACATAGTCCTTTTCTAATAAACTGAAAATGGACATTACCACTAGATTCTTTTTTCTTTTTAATAGCTTGGTCTTTCTTGACCCTGCTGCCTGTTTAGGACTGTTTTGGACTTCATATTGATTTCACTGCTTACATGATTGTTTTTTTGAAATCTAATTGTTGTTATTTACTCTCTGTGTCTTTTCAATTCATGTAGATGTTCAGAGAGTTTCTGTTTTATGCACAATTCAAGCTTTATGGGATATTTTTTTCTCTTTCTTAACACTGAAGTAACAAATTTTAGACTGCATGATAGTACATTCTGCTTGAAATATTTCATGGCCCCCTTATTTTTTCCCTGCTAACTACGAAGTTTCTTTCTTTTGCTTTTCAATTCTAGGGGACAATGCCTGATATCCAGCTAGGATGCCACACTATAAGGTCCCATGGTACCAAAGTGGCAAGATTACACATGTATGACTGGATTATACTTTTATGTCTTGCTGTACTTGATGGACTGTTAAACTTAATTGAGCCCTTTCACCGCTTTGTTGGACGCGACATGATGACCGACTTGAGTTATCCCCTTAAGGGCAACACAATCCCATTTTGGGCTGTTCCCGTATGTTCTTGCTCTGGTTTCAAATATTGATTTTACTGTGTTCTTTGCACAATATGTCCTTAGGCATGTCATTGTTTTCTTGATTACAGCTGATTGCCATCGTGCTACCCTGGGTCATCTTTGGTGTCATTTACTTCAAAAAGAAAAATGTCTATGATTTACACCATGGCATACTAGGTACCTGACATTCTTGAGATGTTGTTTATTTGTCAATGGACAGTTTTCGTTTATGCTGAACTTTAAAAAATTATGCAGGGATCTTATATTCAGTTCTTATAACTGCTGTGATCACTGATGCAATTAAGATGGTGTTGGCCGCCCTCGCCAGATTTCTTTTGGCGATGTTTTTCCTGATGGCATACCTGTAAATCCTTCCATCAGTGCCATTTTTTCTTATGCAAGTTCATGCCTGCTGACATGCTCTAAGCTCAAAGTTTAAACCTCCTGTAGTCACTAAATCTGATATTTGTTATCCAGAATTATGATAATATCACCACCGATGTGATTTGCCATGGAGACAAAAAGTGTCATCAAGGAAGGTCATAAGAGCTTCCCAAGTGGGCATTCTTCATGTAAGAAACGAAATTACTTATGTCCATTTTGCTTCTTGTGGTTATTTTGATATGTTGTAGTGGTTGATTGATCAACTATCTTGGGATGTAGTTGTGAGAACTTTATGAGCTTTGACAATACTTGCTTCTGTACATGAAACACTTGTTACTTTGAATGCTTTATGATGTACTAGTCTTCAGCTGAGTTCAGTCACTGTCTATCTTTTGTATTCTATTGCTGGTTAATGGTTTTGTTTGAGCACTCTCCTATATAAGAACTTTGCAGAGTGAGTTCCTTCTAAGAGGAAAAAGTTAGGAAATTTGTTGGTGCAATCTCAAATCTTCAATCAAACTAGTACATTAGTTATTTCTTTTTGTGTCATGTACTTGTTATTTGCTTCGTCAATGGTTCAACTTTTTTTTTTCATTGAGAGGTACGCTCTAATATTGCAACTTCATTAATAAGAAAAGAGAGAACATTGGCAAACAATGAATATACAAATTTCTGTGATTTGCTTGCAGTGCTGATGCAATTTTTTCTCCAAATGAATACCTCTACACTGAAAACACTGTTGGACTGTGATTGTAACTCTCCTTTTGTCTGGGCATATCCTGTATTTCCTTTCCTTTCATGTTATATATGTATTCAGAATTACTATAGCTACTGCCCTGTGCCCTCTTGGAATAGCTGTTTTTGCTTCCTATACAGTTCTCTAAAATCTTAATAAATAGCTATCTCTGACAATCAGAGATTATCCTTCTGAGAATTCTTGTCATGCTAAGTTACCATGATATTCATGAATTCTCTTGGCATTGATTACTTGTTACATATCCTTGATCTATATATCCTTTTGATAATTCTTGTCACACAGTACACAGTTTCCATGATATTCATGAATTCTCTTGGCATTGATTACTTGTTACATATCCTTGATCTATATATCCTTTTGATAATTCTTGTCACACAGTACACAGTTTCCATGATATTAATTAATGGATTCTCTTGGCATTGGTTACTTTTTATTCTTTTGGCATTGATTACTTTTTATATATTCTTGAGCCATTTAGTTTCAGCATATAATTTTGAAGCATGCATCACGTGCGAGCAGGTTGTTTGTGCTTTATCAGTCTCAATATGGCTTTGAGGGGGGTTTCGTGCTGGTTGTTTTTTACCATAATATGCTATTTTTTCCCCTTCTCAGAAGGCAGATTGATGAATCTGTTTCTGTTCTTTGTCACCTACTGCAGGGTCTTTTGCTGGTCTAGGTTTTCTTGCGTGGTACTTGGCTGGAAAACTTAAAGCTTTTGATCGCAAAGGTCATATTGCAAAACTGTGCTTAGTTTTTCTGCCTCTACTTGTGGCGTCACTTGTGGCGGTTTCTCGAGTTGATGATTACTGGCATCACTGGCAAGATGTCTTTGCAGGCGGCATCTTAGGTTTGCTACTACTTGATGCCCTTTGGTATTTAACATTTAGAACACCCCTAATCAGAAGTCATACATGGACTGTCATTCTCCTATTTTTCTTTTCAGGTCTTACAGTTGCTTCATTCTGTTACCTGCAGTTCTTCCCATACCCCTTTGACAATGATGGTACCTTTTTCGCCCTTCTATATAATATATATATGCTATTGAAGTCATACATTTTACTACATGTTCCTGCTCCTATTCATTTGCAGCTCTATGGCCACACGCATACTTCCAACAGCTAGCTGAGACGCACAGCAATGGTAATGCAAACTCAATCAACATAAGACCTACAGAGTCTGAAGACGAACAAGAAGACCATGGTGGCATTGCCCTGAGGGACACCAGCCCTATCTTGGAGTCAATGGAGTCTGGCCGGAGACCATGAAGAAGCATGCCATGAGTTTGTCATGTGCTAATTCTTCCATTCCTTCAAATCTGGAAGCACAATGAGTTGTGTGGTTTCATCATGTGTCTGTCAATGTAAAGAGTATGTTGGTATATCTACCAGACTACCACCTTCTGATGATCTGATGATCCACAGTTTCTTTTAACTTCCCAGCAGGCCTTAGTACCATGACATAACATCTGTTGTGGTTAGCTGTAAATGACAGTGAATGTTTATGCTTCCAGTGACAATGTGAATAGTTAGTTTTGCACTGCTGTGGTATGGAAGTATGTTTCAAGGTTGCCCTTTGGCTTTATTGAACTGGTAGTTACTGGGTTTGGTCAAGGTGCTTAGGCCCTTGGGTTTTTCATTAATCAGGTAATGACTGGTGTAATAATGAAGAAAGCTTTTTCTTTTTTTTTTTTTAAAAATAATAATAATGATTCAAGCTTGAACTTTGTTCCAGTTTACAACATTGGGTTTGATCATGTCACTACTCGAAGACTCGAAGAACGCTGGGAGTATAATGGTGGTTGTCTTCATTCGTTGTGTTCTGCCTATATTCTGTGGGTGTATTTTTGAGTGATATAAGACCACGATTTTTGGCTGCTACTCATCAGCATGTATCGTTTTTGTTTGTATCCGAAAAACGAAAACTCTCTGTTGTTGGCATGCAAGCTATTACATTTAGGGAATGAATAATTTAAATTTGAACTGAACCACAAACAATTTCGTCTTTTGTAGCCTTGGGGGCTAAAGATTCTGCAGTGCCGACAACAGTCACATTTGTTATGCTGGTCTTCAAATCCAAGAACTTCGCCATGACACGAAATTGAATGCGCAATTGTAATGTTGTAAACAGGCCCCAAATAAAGTTATTGCTAGTTGCAACACATGAATGCATGAACCATGTGAGGTTTATAAATGTATAATAAAGCCTTCTGAGATTTCACAGCAAAAGAAGAATCCACTAAAAGTGTTACCATCAATATGCTGCCATCTAATGTGAATAAGCATATACTACATAGATCTAGACATCGATTTTGCTTCAAAACGTACATACATATGCCAAGCTAGCTTTGCCCCCAAAATGTACATACTGGTGCCTATCCTGATCTAAATGGACCAGCTGAAGTGATCCACGACTACAAGAAGAACAAAAGTAGAGAAGCCAGGGTGAGAAGAACACTGAAAAACAAACTAGGCTAACTCAAACACTGCTAACCACACAGGGGAGGCCTAATTGTGCGATGGATTGGATCTGCTCTTGGGCATCTTCTTCAAGCTCTCGAACACTGTCGCTGGTGCCTTGAAGAACCGACTGAACCCGCTGACAGGCGTGGAGCAAGAGCTGGCATCACGGCATTGTGTCGACAGAAGCCTTCTGCTCCTCACAATAGACGGTTCCGATTGCAACCGCGGCGACGGCGACGAAGAAGAAGAGCCACAGAGCAGGACAAAGAAGAGAAGGATCAGCAGAGCTGAGAGGGTGGCCACAGCAAGTGCCTTGGCAGTGGGAGGAGACTTCATAATGGTCCTGCTTTGTGAGAAGCTGAAGAGAATGGAGGCTGGAATATTGTGTGCTGTGGACATTACTTATAGCTTCTGATCTGAGGAGGCATCTTCTCGATCAGGCAGCACTGATATTGTCATGTGAATGTCATATGTATGTGTGTGTGCCTTGACTATCAAGTACTACCATGCCAATAACTAAAAAGAAAGTTGCAGCTTAGCTCCTGATATGCATGATTGGGATCGTGTATAATTACAGCTTTGTGTCCTGATGGTTTTGTCAAAAGCTAAACGAGTTAACTAGCTTTAGTTCTTAGGCTGCAGGCTAGTGGGATAGATCAAAAAGTGCATCAAGGACAACTAGAGGGTTGTTGTAAAGGCTAATGAGACAGGAGGAATAAGCTAGGGATCGGAGAGAAGACTGGTCATGCTTCCACATGAGAGCTATACTCTTAGCCAACAGCACGGCAAGTGTACCACATGCATGCATGTCTACCTGCAGCGAGAGGGCTGGATCGCCGCAGCGGCACCGCCAACCAAACCGGCCCAGGGAAGATCTGGGAGAGTTGCACGCCACGCCACGCCACACCACGGCGCGCCGTGCACGCATTACCATGCACGTGACGGCGAGGAGCAAGAACATGCGTTCACTCACTGCACAGTCAAGGCACAACTGGAATACAACGGTTGGGCCCGGGTACGATCTTGTCGAATTATGTTTAAACTTTGGCTTATTAATGTCAAAAACAGGATGGGGTCTCTGAATTATATGTTAACATTCTAGCCTTTTTTTGTATTGAACATTGACGTTGTTTGGTGGCATTGTTTCTTCATCCCCTTAACAAACATTTCCTTCTATTTGTAGAATTTTGTGCTTGTCATTTGGTTGTTTCAATTTTGGATCAGCTGTTCTTGGAAAACCTTGACATGGACCTCCTGTGCTACATCAGTGCTACAAATTAAACGCCATTCGGATCAAATCGAGCTCCCCCAGATCCCGAGTCGTGAAGCTGCTAGCAATTCGGCAAGGACAAGGGAGCAGATGTGGCTGACTGGTCATGAGATTCCTCATTTGACCATCATATGTAGATGCAGTAGTCATCAGTCTAAATCTCCCTTTATTTCTAGTGTAGCCACACACTACACTCATCATGGATGCACGTGGGGCTTGGAGTCATACATGTGTGAGTGGAAGCTGCAGGACAACTGCAGCCACTGCTCACATGACCCATTGGTTTGTACCACCAGAAAGTATCACGCCTTCTGCATGTGGGGGGTTCTTGTTCTCAGACTCTCAGTCTCAGTGTGCATCAGTAGATGCACTGCTACTAGCTTACTGTAATGTTTTCCAGTGAGCAAACCATGCCAGGGTCCTTGACTGACTTCCTGTAAACCTACTGCAGATTCACCAGGATGTTCTGCTTCTGGAGTTGGGAACCAGAATCATGGGTTCTAGATGCAATACGGCAAACATTCACTTGATTGCAAATCTTTTCATCTGCTCTTTGTCAGTAATCTGGTCTACCAGAAGAAGGATCTACTATTGTCAGTGCTCAGTGTTACCTAGATCCAGATCCTGGTCCTGGTCCTGGAATGAATTAATTACTCGAGGCTTTCGTGATCCTCAGATCTGTTGCAGCAATTCTCTATTCTCCACAGTTCACAGCTTTGTCGATCCCGCTTAAACGTTTCACTCTGCATGTGGATGCAGGAGAGGAGTGATCTACAACACATGCCAAAAGTACAGAATTGTGTATGCTACACCAGTGAAGAACTTTTACAAAGTACACTGTCAAGAAACAATGTCTGAACTATATGCATGTATATATACAAATACTCTGCTGCTGCCTTCCCAAGAAGAAAATTATGTAGTAGTGACACTACGTTTCTCATGTGGACAAAAGTTAACCAATGACATTAGAAGCTATGTTCTCACGGCGTTACCTAGGCGTCCAGGCGCTCCCCCATCGCCATGCAGAATGGGCACCTAGGCGAGCGAGCAAGGCGGGTGCCTAGGCGTCCAGGCGCTCCCCGATCACCGTGCCTCGCCTTTACCGCCGTGAGAACATAGATTAGAAAGAAGGATTTTGTCAAAGCAACCACTATCCATCTCCATGAAAAAAAAACATAGCTAAATAGCTTTCAACTATATGGACAGCGTTCAGAATCAAATCCATTAACATCTATATTCAATAGCTTTTTCTTTGTACACGTCCATGGAGTGTATGAAGGTGCCATGTTGCAGTCAAGAATCAACAACCAATGTATATCATAGCTCAGAGGCACAAGAAAAAAACAAGGGCAAAATCTGACACTATATTAACATCATATATGCAAAATCAGTGGATCAAAGAAAAAAAAAAAAAAGGAATAAGTTTAGTATTGTATTAGAGAAAATTCCCAAAGTTTGTTACTAAGTAGTCTCTGAGATGAGAGACGAACTTCATATAGATCATTGCCATCTTTTCCTGCATTGATAGAATAATGTTGCAATCATGGGTGAGACAGATTATATAGCCTTCATAGTATTATGGAGAAATACAAAAAATTAATAAAACCTACCAATTTCTGCCTTGATCCCAGGACCAAAAAGGAGGTGAATTTAGCCTGCAGAAAAATATGTGCAAGGCATCAATACTCAAATACTCTATTAATCTTACATACTTAATTCTGCCATTATGGATTTTGGGTAAAAAGACAAAATGTGTTTCTTCGTGTAGCAGCTTAGCTATTCAAGATAAGTACACCCCAACAGACAATGTAAGCAGTATCCCTAGTTCGATGAAGCATCTTCAGTGGTTGTGCTGTTAATTTTTGAGAGAAAATTTTAAGATCTTCGTTTGCCAGCAGGAATAATATTTAGAGCAGTTCGATTGTTTGTGCAACAAAATTTGTTCAACATCCTATAATTTTGGCTTAAGTGGGTACCCATTGTCCAAAGCTGTGGAAATAGCTCCTTAGTTGAAAGGAACTAAGCTAAGCTTACTCAGTGGGAGGTGTGGGTGTACAAACCCACCACCCATGTTCAAGTCCTCTTCAAATTGAATGGGGATGCCTTGTGCCTTATTCTTATTATTTATAATGATACCTAGTCCCTCCAAGATTGTTTGTTTTTTCAAAACCTATTTTTTTTTAAAGTCTGTTAAGAAAATCTCATCTATTTCAGACTCAAACTGCTTCTAATATTTCTATACTTATATAACACAATATTAGTATTGTTTCATGCTTCATACCTGTCTCTTCTCAAAATCAGATAGCTCCAATGCTTTTGCTTGAAATACGAGTACTAGACTGTATTTTCCATCCTCAGTTACCTACATTCAAAATATTACAGTGAATCTTGTAAGAGAGAAACACACCAAGGAAATTAAGCTGACCATTTAGTAACTCACGTAGACAATTTGTAGACTGAAAGAACAGAAGATGTCCATCATAAATTAATTTTATCATTAATTTTGTTTGCAATAACAGCATAAATTGTTTCAGTAATATTCTTTAATGACAAATGTCAAATCCACAATGACTGCGAAAGGGTCTCAATAGCTCTTTTGACTTTGGAATAGTCTCTTTATCAATATATTGTTTAATTCATAATAACGCTTTTCAATCCATAATCAAGAATAATACGGATTTTTAACATTTCCTTGCATTAGGCTCTAATATATTTTTAATGTCTAATTAGATTAGTGAATCCTTCAATTAACCAATTAAGAAGTTAAGCTGGTTGCAGAAAATCAGAATTTTCTCCCCGTGTGAGCGAATTTTTAGATTGGGGTTAGGTACGGTCCCGGGCGTGGTCGTTCTCACATGGTCTACGGTCTTCTTGTGTATGGATGGGGCACGAGGTTTTTGGGGGTTTTCTCGACCTACATGAGAAGATCTTCTTAATGCGGTGCCTAGGCGCTGTCTTACACTGCAGTCGATTTTAATCCACAATGACTCACACAAATTGTGTGGATTTTACTCAAGACTTCTTGGACCACCCAAATGATTTCGGACTACTATGAATTTGACTCAACTCTTAAAAGTCGGTACATTATACAAAACCCAAAATGAAATGTAGTTACAATTTGCAATATATGAAGATTACTACTTCCAAGAATAAAACAAACAGACAGTAAACTTACTTCTTCTCGAATCTTTTTGTAATATAGGTGCACTACGTCTAGGAATGCCACCACCCTGCCATTTAGGGAAGAAAGAAGCCATAAGACAACAACAAAATCCTTACCATGGAAGAGAGACATTTTGTAAGAAATATATCGGTGACCATTTGCGTAGCTTGAAAATGGCCTTTGTGAATAAAGAAAAACAATGTTAATTTCATGAAAATAAACAGAATGAAAACGTTAATTTCATGAAAATAAACAGAATGAAGAATTACCAAACCATATTGGAAGATTCTCTGTAGTGCTTCATCCAGGTGTTGCTCATCACCATATCTAAAACGTGTAACATCACTCCTGACCTAGAGATAAGCAATTATGTCAGATTAAACAAATGACACCGTAGAAATTTGCTGTTATTTGAATGCATGCTTCATCCTTCTATGCTATATTGTCGGTTCAGATCAAAACTTCAATTTTTCCTTGAAAATGCGTGAAAATATTAATAACCAAATAGGCCAAGTTCAGGGCATGAAAGCAAGAGCTTAAACGAAAAAACTAACTACTAGCTCAAACATGTGCTGCACCTTTTTGATAATTATTGATTAGAATGATTTAGCATTTACAAAAATTTCACCAATGATCTAAGCCACCAAGGTGTGCTGCAAAAGAATCAAATATATCATCAAGCTTTGTTGCATTCACTATCTGGGATTGTGGATGGAAATAGGTTTTAAATGATATTGTGATGCCAAAATTTATTGAATTTCTTATATCCATCTATCTATCGCATCATGATGTAACTAAATAAGTGATAGAAATTAATCAAGGAGTTACTTGTTTGCCTTAGTTAGATCCTCCATGTAGATTGTTGGTACATGGAGGATCTAACTAAGGCAAACAAGTAACTCCTTGATTAATTTCTATCACTTATTTAGTTACATCATGATGCGATAGATAGATTTGTGGAAATTAAAACAAATGACCACATTCTTTTTCAATGCCCAATTGTTGTATATTTGTGGACATTTCTGAAAACAAGTCTAGGGTGGCATAGATCACCTACAAGATGCAATGATTTTCTTCTAGAGTTCTTAGATAACTGCCATGGAGTTAGGCAAAAGGTAACACTAGTTATATGTGCAAGTGCTCTGTGGACTATCTGGAAGACAAGGAATGATATGGCCATCAATAAGAAGGTGATGTCGTCCCCAAGAGGGATAGTCTACAAGACAATCATACTAATCAAGTCGTGGAAACCACTTCTCAAGACGAAGATGGAGCCGGTAGCGGAGGAGATGCTACAACTGCTGTCAACAAGTGCCCACTAGAGAGTCCCAACTAAGCCTAGGAAATTAATCTTCAAATAATGTAATAGGCTAGCTTTGTGGGTTTGGATTTCTTTTGTTGAATTTACTGAATTGCTGGGTTGATGCTGTTATGTCGTTTCGTTGCTTAGATTGTCTTTTTAGAGTTATGGATGTCTTTCTTGTAGATGACTGGTGAGCGGCACTTATGAGTGCGTAAACATGTAAACCTGGTTAAGTCCAGTGCACAGGTCTTTGGTGTTCGGTAAGCTTTCTAACAAAGCCGGGCAAGCGCCTTTGATCTAAATTGTTGGAAATTAACTAAGAATCTTAGTGTTAACACTTTTCCTTTTTGATCCTCAAGACTGAAACGTCTGACATCATGGCGTATTATCTGTGGTGTTGAAATAGTGTCAGTTTATTTTCCCATCTATGCACTACATGCAGGATACCTCTTTCAATACAAATTTCAAGTTCATCTCATTTGAAGTTCCACCTTGAAAAAACTGTTGGTAATATAGCCAAATTTTACTTACGGGAAAAATATAACAGAATATAAACAGTTCACCACATCATGCTAAGTAGTTATGTTTGATTGTATAAAATAAACATTACCTGCTTCAGAATAGGGGTAGCACACTTTTCTCTTAAAGCAAAGGCATCAGCATAGGTTATGCAGGGCACTGGTTTCAGCTCTGCATACTGCATTTAGAAAATTCAGAATGAACACATACAGCAGCAAAGAAACCGAGCAGCTTCAACCTAATAAATTACTAAATCACTAGCCACATAATTTAGGTAACTAATGACAGTCATAAGCACCCGTAGAGTTTGAAAGTAACAGGATCGTCTGTAATCCAGTAATATCTGTAAGTACTACGTAGGGAGAGTTCTTGCCTTCAAGGCCATGCCGATGATTGTAAGAGGAAACCCGTAGGTTAGCAGCAAAGCTGACCACTCCGAACCAGGAAGCAGGTTGAAATACGACCCGAATCCGTACCTGAGATGCAAGAACACATGACCCCCGCAGCATAGCATTCTGAATCTCTTACACAGAAAAGACTGGAGAAATTCAGAACTCACGACAGGAGCGAGAGCCCAACCCCCAGCCCAATCACACCGAAGGACACCTGCAAACGACGGGTAGATTCAGCACTTGATTGCCCAGGGTGGCAACAACCAAGAAGCTGCAGCCATGTTCCAAGAAGAAACAAGAGATAGCCGAGGCTGCCCACCTTGGCGAGGGAGAACTCGTCGTCCGGGACCACGGCCTTGCCGGCCGCGGAGGTGGGCACAGCGGGCGGGGAGGACGACTCCGCCGCGCGGACCGGCGCGACGGCGAGCCCCGGCCGCCGGCTCGGAAGGGATAGGGACACATGGCTTATCCGGCGGCGAGGGGAGACTGGCGCCGGAAGCACGGCCAGCGCTCGGACCGTGTGCACCACGCACTGCAGAGACATTTCCGCGCTCGCTCTCTTTCTCCGCCGCGCGTCACAGCAGAAGCGAGTGATTTTTGAGTTTTTTTTTCCCTGCTGGGGGCAGCCTTTTTGGATGGGGACGAACGGGAGGAGGAGATGGCCGTGGCCCGTGGCTGGGGTTTTGGCGCGTCGAGAGATGAACGAGTGGATCACCCACAAACCAAGAGCCCGCCGAGGCTCCTCATATCTCTCAATAGCGACCCCTTTATTTGCCGGCGTGTCATTTCATCAGATAGTAGCACACGCGTCAATTCAAATAATAAAATCACATTAACAAAAGATAATAAATTTATAGTTTAGCAACATATAAATTCGTCAATCTCACTTAAATAGAGTTCACTTTAAAAATATACATTAGATCACAAATGATAATGTAGTTTTTGACTTAACAAAATATGTGATGCAATTATGCCACATTTTTCTATATACTTGATGATCCACATGGGCCAGTAGGAAGAAAAAGAGGCTATACTCAAAAGCCTTTTGTAAGGTGTTGACGTTTCTTAACATATGCAGAAGAATCCGCAAGCGTACGGAATTGTCGTTATAGCATTTCACCCGGAAGTATTCAGGGTATCGTATTTCCACGAGGAACGGTTTGTGTGACTTCTCTCTGAACAGAACCACCCTAGGATAACTATGGGTGGTGAGGTATCTGTATGGGCTCAAACTCTCTAGCAGGGATCACTTGGTTGTTATGTCCTTACTTCGGGCATTGGCCCACGCTGAAAGGACAGTCTCCGGCAATTGCACTGCGCCACATCCGAACGTGGGGGATTACAAGGGACGGACAAGGCTGTCACGACCCAGCCACCTACCCCCCTCAACCGTGGGATGCGCCACAAAAGATAGAAAACCCTTGGTCTAGACACCACGTCTACACTAGTGATTATTACTCTAGCATGTTAACAAGACTTACCCGTCCCTAGGGTCCTTCTTCTAGAGCATCGCCCCGAAGGAACGACTAAATCCCACAAGTCTATAACAGCTAGAAAATATGCTTAAGAGTAATAAGCCGAAAGAGGGACACAACCGTTCTTACCCAAAATGATTAGAAGGTTGTAGAGGTACAAGTGTGGCGGGTGCCGACAAGTCCGGCACTCCGGCCACCCGAGATCCGTAATGCACCGGGAGGCACACCGGGACTCCATGGAGAAGAGGCCAAGCCCTCTTCTAGCCTTCCCTCTCTCACTCTCCATTAGAACTAAGAAGGAGGAAGAAGAATAAGAGTGAAGTGAGAGCTTCTTCCTCTCTTCTACATTGTGGCTCCTCCTTGTGCTGTGTGGAATTAGTGTGGTGTGAGAGGGAGAGGAGAGGCCTACTTATACAAGTGAGAGAGGGGGCTAAGTGCTAAACTACCACCAAACCGACCTCCTCCTGGCGTCTAGGTGCACTGAACCTGGCCACGCACCCCGCACCGCCACTTTTCATGCATTGATTGCACCGCCAGAGAAAGATGGGCCCGAACCGCCTCACTTTTGGTGCGAGCGCACCCCAAGGTGCGGGCGCACCCAAACCTCGGCCGTTTGGGCTGAAACTTCTGCATGAGCTCGTGGGCCTCGGAGTGAGCTTCGTTTCAACTGGTGGCTCGCTGAATTCGATTTTGTATGAGAAAGTTATGTCCAAAATACTAAACCCATGTCCTGCGGCCCGATATGATTTCATGTTGGATTTGGGCCTTGACCTTTTGGGCTTATGTTTGGATATTTATAATCATATTTCTTGGGCTTTTCTCCTCTTTATCCTTGCTTCGCATTAGGACATTCTTATCTTGTATATTTTTCTTTGCTTTTGGCCCAATATATATATATATATATATATATATATATATATATATATATATATATATATATATATATATATATATATATATATATATATATGTTTTCAATATTGCCCTGCAAAACAAGTGAAGTACCAAAACTTGTGGAAATGGTTAGCTCAAAGCCCTATTACTATTGTGTTTTGGTAGTTTTATACTAATGTTGACGGTATAAAATATGTTGTTAACGACCGTCAACATAAGGATCCAATACAACAGATCTATGAACGATTTGGGAGTATCACTTGAGCAACTTAAGTTTTGTTTTTAAAACGTCTCAAAAACCTCGGGAGATGAAAGCATACTTGAGGACAAGAGAAGAGTGTTGTTTCATGCCATTCTATATCTCAGGCCACTCAGGACAAAGAGAAGGCCAAAAGCACCATGCGTAAGAAGTTAAAATGGGTTAGAGCAAACCTTTGGTAACTTATTCAAATTTTGGAAAAGGAAAGGTTTATTTGAGAAAAAGAACATTGTAGAACTCCTGATCCACCGAGCCTAAGTCGAATTCTTGCTTCAAGACAAACAAGAGTTTAGCTTGGAGGAGTCATTGACGGCCACTAAATACCAGTTTTGAATGTTAACCTAGGAAATAAAACAAGGACTAGCATCACTAACATGTAATTTGTTTCCAAATAACATAGTTTCACATTTATTTGGTGTCGGTGTTTGGACTCGACGTCCCGACAACCAACGAGTAATGTGTTGCGCCCTCCCTAATCCTGGATGATGATGCAAGAAGAACACAAAGATTTATACTTGGTTCAAGGCTAAGGAATGCCCCTATGTCACAAACCGGTTAGATTGGGCGGGCAGTGACACGTCACCGACGAACTCTAGGGCGATGGCGGCGGCGTAGGGGGCGGTGAGGCGGCGGCGGCCGGCCGGTGGCCCCGGCGGTGGCGGTGGTAGGGGAGCGCCGAGGTCGGCGGCGGCGGCGGTTGGGGCAGGGAGAGAGAGAGAGAGGCACGAACTATTTCTTTATTGCTTGTTTCCCAAAGAGATTACATACCCTTGCTTATATAGCCCGGCTAGTGGGACTTGTAATCTAAGCAATCTCTATAAGGTTTCCTTATATACGATCGAATACCTTTTACAAGCAATATTTATTTATTTTCTAAAAAGGGTCTTCCTTATATGATTAGAATATCCCCTTTTACACACCAAAAGTCCTAAGATAATTCTAACTTGATGACGATGTAGAGACGGAGACGGGGGAAGGTGGAGACGGCGGCGGCGTAGGGGCGCCGGCCTCCTCCTGCTGCGCGTGCGCCCGCCCCCTTTGTGGGCCGGCCACGGCCGGTTTGGGCCCTCCTAGTCCACCCAAGGCTGGCCCACTCGGCATGACATTTCCCCACCGTTCGACGAGGCGGCGCGTCCCACGTCCGCCCAACCCACCGTAGGCGCGCGAGGCGATGCCGACGGGGACGCCGCGACACCGGTCCGTAGGCGAGGATGAGGGGACCCGACTTGTCGTTGTCGTCGTTGCAAATGTTGGCGCCATCGTCGGCGAAGGAGAAGTCGGGCGCGAGGTTCCCGGCGCAGATACTCGAACTTATAGCTCGACGGGGGCTGCACGAACGGTCGATCCATCCAAGCTTGTCGCATGATGGAGGCGCCGAGGATGCCGGGAGAGCTCGAGCATCCGACGAGTAGCCGGAGGGGCCCGGAAGGTGTACGTCGTTGGCACATATACTCGGCATGTATGTGCCCGCAGAAGACATGCCGATCGGCGTGGGCGGCGCGAGGGAGAGAGCGGCGTAGACGGTCAGAGCGTGGTCGCCGGGCCGCCCCGACGGGCGGCCCGACCTGGGGCGCCGAGGCAGTCGACGCGTCGATGATGTTGTTGTCGATGCGGAGGAACTCGTTGCCGTGGTTGTCGAAGAGAAGGACCGTCACGTCCTCAAGCCTGGTGTTCGAGCGTGCCTGTAGGAGAAGCACGCTTGCCGGGAATGCCTGATCTTCGCACGGGCGGTTCGGGAAGTGGAAGCCCACCGCAACGCCATGCAGGGGGGCGCCACCCTCTAGGAGGAAGTCCTGCAGGAGCTTTGAACCCGCAGGGATGTAGTAGCGGTGGAAGTACCTCACGATGCCGTAGAAGAGGCTCCACTCCGGTGCAGTCGCCTGAAGCTCGATGGCGCTGGCGATGATCCCGAGCTCCTAGTTTGACGTAGTACCTAGGTGCAGCTCGGCGAGGAGGTCGTTCGTCGTCAGGCCATCGATCGCCTTCATAGCGGCAGCCGCGCCGCCGCCCCGCACCCGGGGCCAGTGCAGGTCGATGTCGCTGTCGATGTCCGCGACGTCGTGGAAGTGGCCGGCGTGGTGGACGCCGGGCGTTCTCAACCGCTAGCGCCGACGACTTGTCGTCGTAGCGGCAAGCAAGGTCGATGACCTCCTCCATGGAACGGGGCTCGAACCACTCGAGCGTCATACGGCGTATCGCGTAGGCCACCGACGAAGAGGCCGACACGGTAACGCCGACCCTCAAGATCCATGCGAATTGCATAGCTCTTAAAGGCGGTGATGTAGTCGTCCAGCTTGCCCTCCTGAGCAGGAGGTGCGAACTCCCCCGTAGTGTCGGTGATGATGGGGGGTCTGAAGTCACGCCACAGGTAGTGGTTGAACGCATCCCACTCGACCAAGGGCCTCCTCCGGGATAGCCCGTTGAACCGCATCGCTGCAGTAGGACCTATCAGATTGAAGGCAACATACCGAGCGTAGAAGTCGGGTCGATGTCGTCCTTCAGCTCGAAAAACAGCTCCATCTTGCGAATCCAGAGGTCGGGGTTGTCGGTTCCGTCATACTCTGGGACCTCCAGGCGCGTGACATAGAGAGGGGGGTAGTTCCGGTGACTGGGGGTGGGGGCGCCGCGGGTGCCACCACGGGCGGGGACGCCGTGGGTGGCGCTGTCTCTCGTCGGAGAATCCTGTGCGGTTGTAGATGTCGATGGAGAGGAAGAAGCGGTGGTGCTGCGGTGTCGCCGATGATGATGTCGGTGGCGGGTCGGTGCGTCTTGGACAACATTGTTACCCTCTTCTAGCCGGAGGATAGCTGGATCGGAGTCATCGACGGTGTTGCGGGCGGGGGCGACGGCTAGGGCAGCGCCCGGGGCGGCCCCGTGCCCGGCAGCCGCGTCCGCCCTGTCCTCCAGCCGTGGTCGTCGAGCGAAGAAGAGGTAGAGGGATCCTCGGGGCGGTGTAGACGTACTCCATGCGACGAAGATGCGTCTCGATCTCATTGAAGTGTCGGCTGATCTTGGCGCAGTTGTTGTCGAGGAGCTCCTTCAGCGCCTTTGGTGAACGCTTGCATCTCGGAAGCCATCAGTGGTGGGAATCGCCCCGGTCTCCGGATACCAGCGTCACAAACCCGCTTAGATTGGGCCGGCCGTGACACATCACCGATGAACTTCGGGCAATGATAGCGGCGTAGGGGGTGGTGGAGGCAGGCGGCGACCGGGCCGGGTGGCCGGCCGGTGGTGGCGGCGGTGCCGGCGGGCGGCGGTGCGCGAGGCAAAGCGGCGACGGTGATTGGGGCGGGAGAGAGAGAGAGGCACTAAATTATTTATTTATTGCTTGTCTTCCAAAGAGATTACATACCCTTGCTTATATAGTCCGACTAGTGGGACAGTGCCCCGAGGGCGCCGAGGTACAGTGCCGAGGGCCTCCAATTGAGGCTACAGTTAAGCCCGAGGGTCGTAGTTATGGGCAGGGTGTCCGTCGTCGTGGAGGGGTTGCTGTCGTAGTGGTTGAAACAACACGCGGAGAGATTTGGACGGTGCTAACTTGATCATTTCCGAGACGGACCTACTGCACCGTGGGGGATTTGACCCCTGTCCGATCAGTCTCGGGTGAATCCTGTGGTCCCGGTGGGAATCGGCGATGTCAAGGTGCATTGAATGCACACAATGTCTTTGTCAGAGCCGTTGACGAGAGGTTCCGGCCGAGGGGCCCTCGAGCAAGTCAGGAGTGGTCCTCGAAACCAGGGGGACTTAGTAGTAGTCACGGCTCTCCCATCGTTCGCCTGCGGGAGGTCTCGGGTGAGTCATAGAATACATCAAGGATGAGAGACCCTCGGTATGGCGCGTATTGCGGACTTTTATACCTCAGTTGGGTTTTGGGAGCAGGTTTCTTTATAAGCAAGGCGTTCTTGTGTATCCCTAATTGTGATACCCGACACTTGGATAATTTTAATTATAGGTAACTTCTCACAAATAAACACATTGAATAAGGCAAAGTAACCTGCTTTCAATCCTCCGTCGCATCACCAACATTTGTATAAAGAGCAAAAGGCCACTTCAACTCCAATTTGGCCCAAATGATAAGGTTTAGAGACTGGGTAGAGGAATTGTGGTGCTAAGATTGTAGGGTTCGAATCTTTTCGATTTGAAGCTGCATCGGTGTGTCATGCTCCACCAAAACGATAATTATCTCAACCTAACAAAAGATCAGGAATCACTTTCCCATCACAATTGGGCCAAGTCCTTTTGTTTCAATAGCCTATGCATGCTTGCATGGAGCCAATGTGAATTATTTCCTGATTTTATTGAAATTTCTATCTTTTTGTATATATGAATAGATGAATTGAAAGGATCAAGATGCCCAAGAGGGGGGGTGAATTGGGGTAATCTAAATTTTTCTCGCAATAATTAAACCTACTAGCCCATATTCACCAACTTGTGCCTAATTGTGTTTCTGTGGACTATTGCACAAAGTTTTGCACCCTAGGTTAGAATTCCTACTCTAGCATGACAATTCTAGGAAGGTAAAGACTTGAATTGAATTTCTCAAAAGTAAATGCTCAAAGTAAAGAGAGAAAGTATCGGAGAGTTGCCACTCCCCACTAATCCTCATTGGAGCACCCTTGTAAGGGTATTGCTCCCCCTTGATCCGCGCAAGGAACAAGTGCTCTCTATAGGCTGATTGTTTGACACTCTGTCGTGGTGAATCACCCACAACCGCTCACACCATGGCTTGAGTCATCCACAAGCACCACCGGGTGATCTTCAAGCTCCGAATCACCACCAGGCCATCTAGGTGATGGCGATTACCAAGAGAAACAAGGATGAACTCTCACTTGACCCAAAAAAGCCAAATGAAAAGAGTGGATGCACACTTGTACTCAAAGTTAAGGACTAATGAGGTCCTTAGCCTTGATTATCAAATATTAACCTCACTAGGCTCTTGCTCTCCCTTGCACTCAAAGTGTTTCTTTAGCTGAACAAATGGGCAAGAGAATCAACATGGACGGGTTGGGGTTGTATTTATAGGCCAAGGCCAAAGGTCCAACCGTTACCCCAAATTCAACTTCTATCGAAGGCGCCGGATGTGCTAGACACAAAGCGCCGCATGTGTCCTACGTGTTCAAACATTCAAATCCCTAGCCAGCTGTTGCAGGTGCCGGACGCGTTCGAGGCCAACATGCCAGACGTGTCCGACGGTTCGGCCAGCTACGAGGCTTACTAGAGAGCGTCCGAGGCGCGCCGGATGCGAAAGACGGTGCCGAACGCGTCAGTTGCAAACTGACCCGGTGTTCGACGCGCAGTGTCTTCAGGGTTGGCCACACCACCATAGGCTGGACGCTGACATCAGCATCCAACGCTCTTCACACCAGTGTCCGACGCTCTGTTTGAAGCTTGTTTCACTTCCAATTCAAATCTTTTGTGAACGGCTTCAACTTCAATCAAATTCACGATCATTTTGTAGCTACCGAGTGCTAAGTTTGACAAGTGTGCACCACACTACACCGTTAGACTCACCTAGGTCAAGCTACCTGTGTGCACCCCCCTAATAGTACGGCCAAAGGAAAAAAAAACAAAGTCCTAATGACTAATCTGATGTCCCTCAACACCATCGACAATCAGAACTAACCGTCCTTAACCTTCACCCTGGGCGTTCGGGTTACCCGATCCGATCGGGTCGGGTAATTCGGGTTTTAAAAAGTTCGGGTAATAGAATCTACTACCCGAAATCAGCCCCGAAAATCCATTACCCGCAACTTCGGTACCAAAAAATTGGTTCGGGTTCGGGTAAACCCATTCTACCCGAATTTATAGAAAACAACAAAGTGCACAAAATTTTAGTAAGAATTTAAACAAAATTTCACCAATAATATGTGTATAATTCAACTACAATTTGTGAAGAATAATATATTATAGTCACTTGTTCAAACCAAGAGAATTATATTCAAATAAAGTGATAGTTTCAAGTGTTCAACTAAGAACACATGATAAAAACAAAGTTGAAGACAAAATTTCGGGTAGTTCGGGTAGTTTGGGTACCCACGTGCATTACCCGAATTACCCAAACTAATTTCGGGTAATCAAAATCACTATCCGAACTTAGGACCGGGTACCTCGGGTTCGGGTAATTCGGGTCCGGGTTCGGGTAGTTCGGGTACGGGTATTGGGTATCGGGTTTTTTGCCCAGGGTGACTTAACCTTGTCGTCCATCCTTTGAAAACCGAAATGATTTCCATCAACAGAGGGCATGCGAACCTTTATTGTGACCCAACTCAATTAGTTTCTACAAAACACACGTTAGTCACAATAATCTTACGTTGTCATTAATTACCAAAATCCATTAGAGGCCTAGATGCCTTCAAACATTATGTAAAAACTTTAGGTCTCCACAAGGTCTACAAGTTGCCAAGAGATCTATTCTTCTCTCTTGTTTTAATTACTAGTAGATCTATTCTTCTCTCTTGTTTTTTTTTTTTTGATACTTAAATAATTGACCAAAGGTTAAATAACATGGACTTAAAGCATAAAATATTACAATGCTACCTGTAATCAGTACATTTGTGGGATAGCATAAGAGGTTATGTGCGAGGCCTCACATTGCGTGTTTTTGCAAAAATATGAACGATAAGTTTGTGAGAAATCATATGCCTATGCATGAGAAAACATGTGATCCTAGAGTTGTGGCTTGAGGTCTAAAATATATATTCTAAAACCAAGAATATATAAGTATATATTTTAGTTTTTGAATAACAAATGTGGACTTTCTATCCAAGTAATTTGCGGTGGCTCAAAATACACTAGCATGAGCAGCTATCATTCTTCATTCTTGTTAGTTGTGATGCTCGTGGAGATACTTATAAGCAAAGTTGTGAGTTAGCCATGATAAAGCATTCTATAGTAGAGTCATAAGGGTAGAACTAGTGGAAACCTTCTTCCCTATAACAAAAAAACCAGAGCCTTTCCTCATTATTTACACACAATAAAAATATTGATAAGAAACCGTCATATTATTTTCCAAAATTAAACCAATTTCTCATGACAAGTCATGATATGACCCGTCATCATATTAACCTTATAAGATAGCATACATATGGATCTAAGATACACACAAACTTTAGGAAAAAGCAAATTGTCTAATTGATAATGAAGCAAATTACGAGAATTGAAGATGATGAAATGAAAGAAGACCATGCAAGGACTTCTTGGAATAATTCCTAGATAACTGAAAATAGAACCCTATAGTGAGTTCTTTTATTTCGTTTTTTCTTTGTCCTCATCAGCTTATCAAATGTAGCTCAAAATAAGGGGCACATCAATAGCTTTGATAGGCTTTAGGATATACTCCTTTGCCCCTGCATCCAAGCACCTACATATGACATAAATTAAGTATATAAATAATACTGGTGTATATAATGCAACTGCTTGATAGAGTTAAAGTTCACTCACTTTTGGATCCTTTCAGGTATGTTGTCACTAGACATGATCACCACAAGGATGTCCTTTAGCTTTGGTGATTCCTGTGTGGGTGTAACAATTTCAGTTAATAACTAATAAGGTTTCTATATATTCCAAGACACAAACATAAAAAAATAAACACAACACATATCATGAAACTATGCAACCATGGTTTTTTAAAAGTTTTTAAGAAAAAAGTGTCTACCTTCACCTCCATCAAGAAGATCATACCCAGTCATACCAGGCATACAATAATCAGTTAGAATTAGCTTCACATCATTTTCCGCTTTACAAATGTTATGTCAAAAACATGTCAAACATAGTATGAAACAAAACAAACTAAATTGTGTGTAGTCCTATTAATATTAGTTATGTAAACTTTGATATACCACATCTAGAAAATCTAGGGCTTCCTTTGGGCCCTCCATAATTGTCACTACAAAACAATAAGAATAATAATATTAAAAAGGTAAAAATTAAACTAAAAATGAGTGAAAGCATAGAAAACTCAAGAAATTGCTATACCTTGAATGTTATAACTCTTTAGGACTCGTGATGCCACAAGGCGATCAACAAAGGTGTCATCAACTATGAGTACATGTGGAGCAATAGCGTCCATGATACTCTCTCACAACTCTGTATTCCTTTCTTTAACGATGACCTTGCAAACCTTTGATACTCGATTGTTTGTATTGCGATGTTTGTGATGGAGTAGAGCCAAAGTGGACCTCTTTATATAGAAGTTTGTGGCTATACTAATGGTATATTTATTATTGTATCAAATACTTGCTGGCTACAATCTATAGCCTTAAGATAGAGAATCATAAGGTAGATAAAATAGTAAACAATAGTGAGATATGTTGTACCAATGAAATCTTTTAAGATATGTTATAAGTCAATAGATATACTTGATACTATCCTTAAGGTAGACAAAATAGTAAACAATAGTGAGATATAACTATCAAATCTTTTAACATGAGTGAGTACATCCTTTGGATATAGAATGTATCTGTAATGGACCCTAGATTTTATATCGATGATATTTTTAATATAAACAAAAAGTTGGAAATTATACCAATGAAATCTATCCTTAAAGTTAGATAAAATAGTAAAAAAATAGTAAAAAAATAGTGGTCTATAATTATCATATCTTTTAACATGAGTGAGTACACCCTTTGTATATAGAACATATCTGCAGTGTTCCCTATATATATTTTTAATCCTAATTGCATGTTTTGACTTTGCATGAACTAAGAATCAATTTGATTTTCCAATTTCGACTCCATTGAGACTCGAAAATATCATAAGTTTGAATTTTATTCAGACCATGCTTCAGAGCATCCCACTTTGACTCCCACTTTCGGATTGAAGAATTCATATTCTATTTATCAAGAGTTGTACTGCGCACGACAATCTATGCTAACATATTTCTCTCAAAGGTGCTCTCCAAGGCTTGGTATTCACATCTACTTCGGAAGGCAACATTGTGCATTGGCCGCTTCAGGATATATCACTAGCCTCTTAGTAGTCAATATGATTTCCTAGCTACTGTTCTAAGTAGGTTCTTTGCTCCTAGGTGTAGATGGTAGTTAACAACCATTTTAAACTATCAACGAAACATGAAAAAGGACATAAAATGAATATCAATATAGACTTAGGGGTTAAACCGACAGATTCTGTGGTTTTGGTGATTCTTTATTATTTTAGGGATTAAATAGGAGAAGAGCCAAGAATATCCAAAGCATCGACACCAAGATCGTATTCGAATGTGCACCAATGTGGGAAGGATCTAGAAGACACGAGAAGACACCATGCTCGGCCGACCCTGGGTCCCACCTATCGGTCTCCACCGCCTCAAGGATTGCATCTCCACCATTCATCAAGGTCGGTTTGATCTGAGGGCTCTCGTGCACTACCCCCTATATAACCTGACCCAAACCCCTAGGGGTAGAGGCATCCTGAAACCCTAATTCATATTCTCCCAGCCAATATCAGGGGCAGCATCAAGAGGATATTAGTCTTGTACTCCCCACGAGAGAGATTAGGACTAGTCTTATTTAGAGATAGAGAGCTAGAGTGGAGGGAAGAGTTGGAGGAATGGCAGGTCTATTGGTGTCTCCTCTTCCGCTTGTACCTATGGGATCAATCAAGATCCATCCGGAGCTTGTTTCTGAGACTCTCTAGTGATCAACTTCTTATTTGAGTAAGTAACATCATTCTTATTGTACTTAAGGTTTGCGACTCTCTTTTGAGTACTTCAATTCTTGTAATTATTGAGTTGAAGTAGTATTCATAGTGTAAGCGTGGTGCTTAAACTCGGTTATGCACCCTACCTTTCGGATGAGTGGTAGCTAACAGGGGTGACCTCTCACCTCGTTAAGCCTCTGTAGTCCACCTCCCATGTGTAGGCGAAGTAAAGTAACACTCATGTTTTTGCATCATGTTAACATCCACTAAAAATTTGAACTTTCTGAAATTTGGAACATATTAAAACTTGACTCTTTGCCTTTTCACAAATCCATTTCGAAAATGTTTTCAAAAACTCCTGCATAAACATGTCACCATATAGAATAGGAATATGATGTGTGAGGATGTTTTCTTGGTTGTTGAACATATGGTTGTATAAGGGTTATGTACCTAGTTATAAAGTTTGAAATGCCATATTCATTGTATGCAAATTCTAGGAAATAAAAATGGAGAGGAAATAGATAAAGAGCGTTTGGGCTCGTTTTCTCTCCTGTTTTTTGCAGGGGTCGCACTAATCTTGTCTTCAACGACAATGGGTCTAAATTGCATCCCCCTACACCTCACCGGTAACAAATTTCTGTACTACCCGGTACACCTACTTGATACCATACTTTATCTATTGGCAAAATAGCCATGTTAGTCCTTGAACTTTGCGAAGAAGGGTCAACTTCGTCCCTCAACTTTCAGATTGGCGGTTTAGTCCCTCAACTTTCAATTTTGAGCCAAACTCGTCCTTATGCTTATATGGGGCTCCATATTAACATGAAACTAATATAAAATGTCTATTTTACCCTTTAAGTTTTACATACTCCCTCCGTCTCAAAATAATTCATCCTGTTGACTTTAAAATGTCATGTTTGACCGCTCGTCTTATTCAAAATTTTTATATAAACATCATCCATTTTAATGTGACTTAGTTTATTATTAGAGATACTTTAATAATAATTTATTTATTTCCTAAATTGTATAAATAATTTGAATAAGACGAAGCGGTCAAACATGATGTCTTAGAGTCAACATGGTGAATTATTTTGAGACGGAGGGAGTATACTAAAAGTAAAAATATGTTTGAGCACATACAATTTATCTATCAAATTCGAATGAATGGCTTTAAAAATACAAGCAAATACACTTTTTAGAAACTATATTTTGTGTTAGCTAAAAATATATTATTGTTGTGTGTATATGTATTAAGAGAGTATGAGGACATATATGCTTGATCAACATGAGCTAAGGGTAAAAGGGGCATTTTGTATTTGTCTTATGCTAATATAGATCGCCATATCACCCCAAGGATGGATTGGCTCAAAACTGAAAGTTGAGGGACTAAATTGATCAATCTGAAAGTTGAGGGACAAAGTTGACTCTCGTTGCAAAGTTCAAGGACCAAAATGGCTATTTTGCCTTATCTACTTGATACCATACTTGAAACCTAACATGGTTTCTGAAACTTGAAAAACCGTTGTATCTAAGTATATAGTTTTCAAATTAACCATCATATTTTCACAGAACAATGATACTTCTCTAAAACAACAAAAATACTTTGCATCCAGATAGAGCATAGGTATTTGAGAACATCAACTTTGCAGTTTTAACATGCACATAGACCAATGGACATTATATCTGAACTGAACATATATGCACAGAGCGTCAGAAAGTATACATATAAACTGTGTAAACTGAAAAAGAGCACACAGAACACAGAAGAATGCGATCGAGAAGATGGACGTTTCCTGAAACAGTATACGTACGAAGCAGCAGCCGGTGGATGATCTTTGTTCCATCCCATGCTGCTGCCCAGTGTCGAGACTAGCTGCTACCTAACATGATGCTCTCCTACATTGCATAACATGTTGTGCTTCATTGGCATGGCTGCTAAACACTTTCATTTGTTTATGGAAACATGGCGCGTCAGACCACCGGACTGTTTTCTTAAGATCGAGGAGGTACCAGCAGGACTCGAACCTTGCGCGTTACTACGAGAGTCCTGGCACGAACTTGGCAGCTCTCTTCGTCCTAAGATCAAGATTTCACGTTGGTGGCGATGATGATGACGACGACATGCGAAATGGCTGAACAGAATAAGCATGGTGGTGAACTCAGTGGATGAGAGTATCTCGCCTAGCTCAGTCATGGCAACACAAGAGCCTGACGAGGCACCACCGGATGATGTACAGCCTCGCGCGGCATTCCTTGAGAGCTCTAACGGGCTTCCTGTTGTTCCTACACCCCCTTTCCTTCGCTGCCCTCATGCTTGATGTTCCTGAGTTACGGAATCCCCACAAACACTTGAATAGTAGCAAGTAGACAGTGGATGGTGATGATGTGAACGTGGATGCTCGATCAGTTTATCACTGTGTTTCTTTGATGTGGATATGCTGCTATTTATATACAGGCAGGCTGCAGGTACGGATGGTGCTTGGTGATCACGGGATGTTGTGGGGATTAGTATTAGGAGACATTGTGTTGATTCAAGATGCAGCCTGTTCTGAACAACCACAGATGCAGAATGCCATCTTGAAAGGGGCGCGATATGGATATCAATATCGCAACAGAACAGATGCTGGCAGTTCAGTTAACATGCACAATGGCCATCTTGAAAGGAAGGAGCTCTGAAGAACGACCCGTACTTAACAGTACGGAGCATCGCATATTCATTTGCCCATGATACGATTCTGTGTGTGCATGCGTCGACGGTTTTGGTCGCAACAGGGCAAAGATTCATCCGCACCCGACAGAAGCGACGGTTCATCTCGGATGATTAATGTAGATCTCGTACCAACCGAAGCGGCAGTGTCAGATTTTTCGACTTTTAGTTTGGGAAGCCACATGCAGTTACATCCGTCTTAGACTTCTGGGATGCTTTGGAGTGTGCAGCCTATGCCGGTGTTGTCGTTGCTGCGGTCCGTCGGCCAGCCTGCCGACTGCAGTGGTTTTGATCCTGTCGGTGGTTGACAGGGAAATGCTTCATCTCTCTTTGCTGAGTGTCGCTTCTCCTTGGCTCCGTCTCTACTAGTTCTGCTCATGTGGACGCCCTATAACGGGAGCCTGCACGTGCTCCCCGCTACATTTTTCCTCCCAGTTATTACAACGATGAGCAGGACATGCAATACAATGGCGCATATAAGAATCGCGGCACGTTTGAGATGACATAGCGACCCACATTTGCGTCCGTAGAGAAGTAGGCACATGGGTTTAAACATATTAATTCATAGCCTCGGCAATTTAATTATTCTGTCTGGTACAGATTATAATCCCACAGCATGAAGGTGGTACCCTGTAGGCGTGCAGAATACATTCGTGCTTTGGGGATTGTAGTTTTTTTTTTCAATGTAATTTTGGTTCAGAAATTGCAAGATACGTCCACGGAAGAATAGAGCACTGTTTCAGACAGAGATCTGCTTCTTGATACGTTAGTGTTCCCCCATCCACTAAGCGCACGCAAATAAGGAGCTAGTACGGGCATTATATTATTCGTCATGAAACCAACCATACGGAGACATTGCATCTGCACACTCCAGCAATTCTCTCCATCCATGTATGCGCCCACTGTTACTGCCGTGTACTGATGTGCCTGAAGATTTGTTTGTATGAATACGAACATTGTGATTTGTGAGGTTCTCTTTCTTTTCGGAATGCTCTCCATTGTTGGGACTAGCATGCAACCTTGCCGGTCCTGTCACTGTCCCCAGACCAATGGATCCCCGTGTGCTTTGGTTTTACAGCGTGATCTGGCCTTGTACGTCTAGTGTCCTCTTTAGCTGGGCTTAAGCCGGCTTCGATCTCACCATTATACATGCACTGTTCAATATAGGGTAGAAGGCGATGGCATCTATGAAGGACCGAAAAGGTGACTAGAGAGGGGGTGAATGGGAGCCTCGAAAAATTCTTTTGAATTATCGACCTTGTAGCTCTCACGACCCTTCAAAAGCAAACCACGCAAAACACGGTATCATCGCAACCTTCACTACAAGAAATGATGCTTTACATGACGTTCTTAGAAATCATCACGGAATTATACTATCTGTGACGGTTCATAGCAAGGGTGATACAACTGTGACAACTAGTTTAGTTTTCGACATTGTTGGGCGTCATAGTTCGTATTACTGTGTAATCGATGCAAGATCCAGAGTATCACCTAGCAAGCAAATGTTTTTTTTGATAAAAACTATGATGAATGATTAAATAGTGCCAATGCTTGATAAGCATAATCGGATCGTGGGTGTAATTTATACCTCTCATTGAATTCCAAACGGTGACTTAAATTAAATGAAATGAACCTTTCACTTATAAAAAGTGTCAAATATTCATATCACAGCTTATACCATTAAAAAAGGAAACTAAAAGAAAACAAAAGATGAAAACTGGGACCGGAAATAAAAAAGAAAATGAAAAAAAATGCCGTAGATGCGAGGCTCACACAGGCATGCGTGACTGCTTGAGACGAAAAAAAAAAATCCCCATCCTTGTCCTGTCGCCTGCTCACCTCCCAGATTCGTCTCTCCGTTCCCCTTCCCCTCCCGCTTCTCTCCCTCTCAGATCTCGGCAGCCAGCGGCAAAGCACGGCCACCGGGCACCGGTGTGAGAATGGCTTCGACATGCTGCAGCTCGTCTCTCCGCACCCTCATGTCGTGCCCCGGCGGCACTTGGGCGATGGTTTTGATGGACACAGATCACTCGCGGGTTTGAATAAGAATCGATAGTGATTCGAAGACCAAGGAACAGTAAAAACAAACGATAGAAACAGAAGATTGCACACGGACAAATTAAAAACGATTGGTTCAATATATATTACTAGATAATATATTTACAAACTGATAAAATAAAAGAAAGCGACCGCCGCCGTCGCCGCCGCCTAGGCCGCCTTCCCCGCTGCCGCCGCCTTCCCGCTACCGGCCACCGCAAGCACCGCGTTCAGCGCCTCCGGCCTGCTGGTATCCCCTCATCGAGGATGTCGGCGATGTCTTCACCAAAAAAATTTGGCTTTTCATGACAAGCCAAAAGTGTCATGTAAGGTAAGAATTTAGTCATAAAACTACGTTATGACGAAAAACCCATCGTCATAAGGTGGTCACAAATCGACCGTCACATTATGTACCTCGTGACGGTTTTTTGTAAGTTGGTCACAAAAAGTCACTACTTTTTGTGACGCAACAAATCTACCTGTCACATATTGTTATCTTTTATGACAGCTACTTCTGTCATACATTAGTTGGTCAACGCGTCATATTATGTGTGTATCATCACAAATAGTAGGAACCAGGAGGCGTTTGAATGGTTTTTTGAGGCGAATGTGTGGCGTCAAAAAATGCTATTTCATTCAGTGACGAGAGTGACATCCATTTCATTCAGTGACGACGGTGACATCCATCACAGCACATAAAAGCATAATACACATATATCAAGCCATCATCCACACGATTGGCATCAAAATTCATAAATCATTCGAATTCACGGATAGACATCCCAAGTGATAACACAATTCACATTGAGATCATGCATATACAGGCATGTAATTGAGCACAGTTGATGTATCCAATCATTTTAGAACTTACATATAAATTTCCAAGGCAGACTTACATTTATAGTGCCACTGAAAAAATAATAATACTCTAGTAGTCATCCTTGCAGCAGCAATGGTCTACTATATCCTTCCTCCAGGAATGGTCTTCTTGTACCATAACGAACTGCAAAGTAAAATTCCTATATGGTCTTCTAGTAGAAATATGGTTGCATTGTAGATATGCTGAAACCACTGATCATTGGGACTAACAAGTAAGGATCTTTTTCCATAAGATATTTAATTGTTAGAAAGCCGATGTTATTCCATGTTTTAGAATGAACATGTCATTACCTCTGTAGGGACAGGTTCCACATCGAAAGGCATCGCCCCACACTGCAAGAAACGTTCTACGCACCAGCCGATAAGTAACCCGAAAGTTAATCGTATGCCAGAGCATGGAGTTTCACAAGCAAGTATAAAGTGCCACTTAATTCTGTGGTAATACTTACACCGCCACAAGCCGACTGAGGGTTATTGATCTGTTCTGCAGTGAGCTCTAGCTTCCCAACCTGGACAAGTACAGTTCTTGCATGCTTTCTTTGGTGCCCCCACTTCACAATCCCCGACCCCGTGAAACATCGAGGATCCAAACCGGCTTGTATGTCACCTCCTTTTAGCTCGAACCGGACATACAGGCATTGACAAGATAAGCTAAAAAACTAACAAGCAATGGAACAGTGATGGCAAGCGAAAAATGCTCGTACTAGTTATTCATTCATAGAAAAAAATAATCAGGTCTCTCCTTTTGGCACAAACAAAAATGAATCTATCAAGGACATACCTGCACAAATAAAACCATACTACCATTGTACTTGTATACACAAGTTCTGCTAAAAAAATTGAACGCCTGTTAGATAGCTTAATTAACTAGGACTAGGATTTTGGAATCTCCCAGCTCCTTCCGATTCATGTTTTATTGAGGACATATGTGGAAGCGTGTGCACTCACTAAAATAATCTAACATTACTGCTCTCCATGCCGATGAATATACGTGAAACGCCCAGCGGCGATGTAACATAATCTATTCTAATCAATCCAAAATTAAAACAATAGAAAATAGCACCAGAAAGTGAAGATATTTGCTCAACTATACCAGTCCATCCCAGGAAGTAAAAAAATCTAGGAACAAGAGTCGCACTGGCGAGATCGAATCCCGCCCCGAGAGCGAAGTCGGAGCTCGTTGCCGCCGACGACGGCGCGCAGCGCAAAGCAAAGCACGCAGGACGCCGTAGCACGGGGGGAGGTTGTTGTTGGCCTTCACGGCAAACCCGACGATGGAGCGCAGCCCCCGGAGAGCGCCGCAGCAGGGGCGGCGCGGAGGATCCGAGGCTTGTCGTAAAGATAGAAGGGGCTGCGCTCGGCAATCGCATCCTCCACCCGCACTCCCTAGCCGCCGGTCTGCCGCGCCGAAGCAGTGCACCGGCGCGACGACTCCGGCGAGGGTGCGGGAGGAGGGTGCCTTGCCTTTTTTCAAACCCTACTCGATGTGCGCGAGGCAGGCGGCGCTCGGGCGCGAGCGGAGCTCGACGGCGACCACCACGGCGGGGACGGCGCACGCGGCGCGCGCGCGAAAGTGGTGGTACATGAGCATGGATTATCATTTGAGGGAGATTGGGATTTTTCCCCTTGCCGACCGGGCAAGAGGAGGCAAGAGGATAAGATCACGGGGTTGGTTTTGGATAGCTTGAGCGGGAGGCGGCACTGAGCTGGGACCGCCCCGTGCGGCAAAAATTTTTCATTGTTTCCGTTGGTGAAATTTTTCGGGTCGCGCAAGATTTTATCCCAAGCTCAGAACTAAATTGGATCAATAGATGGACGGTGATGTCAATGGAGACGTGGCCCAAGTTAGTTTTTTTTTTTTTCTATTTCGAGAAGAGATAATTTATATAAATATATTGACTACAAAATGAATGTAAATGGGAAAATCAACGCCATAAATTGGTAGGGTGCGATTTTAGAAAATTTTTAGAGAAAAAATCATCAAATTGGAGTTCACGAGGGAGAAAAACTAGTTACAAGTTTTGACTACAGATTAAAAAAGATTAATCACATGTTCATGATGAACAAGTGATTTCTCTTTTTTTACTCGGATTAAAACTTGTAACTAGTCGTTTCTCCCTAGATGAGATATTTTTTTTTTTTAAAATTTTCTAAAATCATGCATCACGTTATGGTGTTGGATTCAGTCAACCAAAATTTGAGCAATTCAAGTTTTGAATTCAAACTTTGACTTACGGTCAAAACTTCAGTCAAACGGAACACGAAATGAACTCGGTTAAAAATCTTTTGAACACGAAAGTTTCATAACTCATCGAGACCAACAAAGTTTATGTAGGTCAAATTTCCATTTGAGGAAGTGGTAATAACATGTAGTTCAAATATAACAAGTCTCTCACATAGTTACGAAGTGGTAATAACGTGTATGTATATACACACACTCATGCCGACGCGAGAGCTAGCTTGCTAGCTAGCTTCCTGTTCGACCTTTTGTGTTTCAATTTTATTAAATGGACCGAAGCCGCCACCGCCCAGTGCGATAGTTCTTTGTTGCTTGGTCCTTGGGAGGGGCCGGGGATTGACTGCCCGCCGCCCGTTCGACTTGTGTTGCTTGTGGGGCGCACACGGTCTTTAAGGCCCCTCAATGACTTGTTCTTTGGTGGTTTCAAATAATGACATTGGAGACCGTCATGTTAGAATTAACAATCGGTGGCGCCAAAAACAGTCACAAAAAAACACTTCATATTGTCACAAAAACATAACCGTCGATTGGTCTCATGGCGTATATTTTGTGACGACGCCGGCATCTTTATGTGACCAAAAAACACAATCGTCATAAATAGTTGAACGGCTTATGAATTTATGAACACTAGTTTTATCGTCATAGTATGTTACAATATATGACGATATTTGCTATCACAAGGATTTTTTGTCATAAAATGTCACATTTCTTGTAGTGCCGACCTTGAAGGCGTAGAAGTTGTCCTTCTTCACCACCCTAGCCACCGGGCGGGCCGAGTACCAGGTCGTTGAGCTTGCGAGGGCGCCATGGAGGCGCCGCGACGGTGAACCGAAGCTCCTCCATGGTGTAGTTGCCGGCCATCTCGTGCGTCACGTTGATGAAGCCGCGGTGATCGAGGTTATGGAAAGAGTGAGGTTAATTAGCGATGGAGATGGTACCAAATCAGATGGTGCTGTGTACAATTATATAGTAACAAGCCATGGAATGCATGCGGTCGATTGTCATTTCCCAAAGGCGTCGCCATGAAATCATCAAACAAAGGACCGACTCATCCAATGGCCGTCGGCCCGTCTCCGACTCCCGATCGAAGGCGGCGGGCGCGTGTTTTGCACGCGTTTTGATCTCTAATCCCCACACTTAGGCGGCAACCAAGGGCGACCGGCTACGCGTTTGCGTGGCCGCTTCCTCGGCGCCACCAAGTTTCCCAAGGCACCCAATCCCGAGCCCCGGTTCGAACCGAGCCGTCTTGCCTATTTTTTCAAGAACGCTACTCGAGTTTAATTAAGATTATCATTGCTATAGATGTTGCTCACGAAATCTAATGATATTGATTTGATAGCATAGATAGATACTTATCTAAATACACCATTGTTATTTTGAAATAAGGAATGCTTTACATTATTTACCATTGCTACAAGATCAACCACACGTACCTTTAGAAGACGATGCCGATAGGGGAGGGAGGGAGACGAGAGACTGGAGACGAGAAACTTTACTACCTCCGGGAACAAATGACACTTAACTTGCTGTAGCACGTCCACAACACCGTGTCGGGCTATTTAAAGAATCAAACTTGTACCGCCCAACGGATAGCCATCACATTTTTTTTTCTTTTTTTGACCATGGGAGTAGTACGAGTACGCACAATACTGTAGCTGTCAAGTTCGCTTTGGGTCTTCACAGAGGCCTGTGCATGCATGCATGGCGCTCGCGTGGAGAACCGCGTTACAGTATTCACCGTTGGTTAGGAAACGACGCGGTGTCTCGGAACCGATGAGAAAAAGCTTAGGGTTAAATCAATGTCGGTTAAAACATTGCCGGGTGTAGTTTTACAACCGCACTGATTAGTAGAATCACTTTGCCGGTGCAAAGCTTTTCAGGTGGTATTCGATATCACCGCCGGGTGAAAACGAGACCGACGGTGATTTCGTGATATTCAACACCGCATAGTTCTCAACTCGACTGGCACCATCGCACCAATCTTTGGCGCCTTCGCCGCTACGTCCTCCGCATTTACCTCAACCACGGCATCTCGCCTATTTAAACGGCAAGGGGGATGCTATGTTTTGCACCCAATTTCTCCTACCTTCTTGCATTCTTGGTTCGTCCTGTAGTTCCTACTCTCTCCTCAAAATACAGAGGGCTTAGTTTTGAATTTTAGTGTCATGGGTTTTGTATTTAGGAAATCTTTTTCTGCTTATTTTCCTTGTTCTTCGTCCTCGATCTTCTTTGCTAGTAGTACTTTCCAGTTCCACATACATACGACCTTTCTTTGGGAGAAAGCCCTTCACATACAGATATGCCTAGTCTAAGAAAATGGTTTACAAAAAAGGTACTAGAAGAGTCTTACTGAAGATAGAGAGACACCGGAGCTTGCAGCTTCTGTGGGTGCGATGATTCACAGTGCTAGGATCCGCCATTAGGATCCTACTCTGGACTCATATTAAGAGTCCGGAGTCCTTGTGTTTTAGGGTGGAAATGTCAAAGCCAGACCCCAGGCACATGAGCATATAATATCTGAATCATATGGATCCACGAAAAATAAAGACCATCGGACGGAAGTTATCGTGACTTCATCCTTCGTCCAATGGTCAAGTTTGGACTCAAGACGAAGCTTCGGATAAATCTCATCCTCCAACCTCCTCGGGCGAAGTAAGTCTTGCCGCATCTTCGACCCTAGAGATGCTAGAAGAGACTTACTGAGGTGGTTAAATTTTAATGTGTTTGTACACTTTGATTGTAGCATTGACCTATCTTTGAATTGGTCTTTGTTACCATATATACATTTAGTTTTATGTAAGGTCTTTGTTATGAATATATATGTAATCAAATTTCTCATCTGTTGTATTTTTGTTTGTTATGGATGTTGTTTATCTCTTAGATATCTTTGAGTTCCCATTTTTTATCCTTCATCAAACATCATAAAAAGACGGTTAAGGTCAATGAAATATGCTTGTAATATTAGGAAAATACAAATGATATCCAAATCCAATGTGAATGAAATAAAGTTATATATGTAACAAAGAAAAAATACAAATGTATAATAAATTTTATTCACAGACCATATGGCCTCAATGTCGCGAAAAAAACATTCATAACAATATGTTTTGCATAGAACGTGATATGGAATCCAAATTTGCGTGAAGCATCTACTCGTACATATGCAACAACACCGAACAATGCATGCATGCAAAACTGAAAGTGAAGTGACGAGATTGTGAATTCATTTGCCGGCTACATACAAATAATCGGTAGTGATATTGTATTCACCGCCGGGTACATAACAAATAACCGGTAGTGATATTGTATTCACTTGCCGGGTATCTTAATACCGGCGGTGATTTACTTGCCCTCAACAACTGCTATAAATCAAGACATCCGGCCACATAACACACATACCCATGCACGCACCCACGAGCTCCGGACTTGCTTTGCACACTCACTCAAGACGAAATCCACCCAGCTCTTTCCTCTCTCTCTCTTTCTAGGAGATTTGTTCATGGCTTTAGGATATTTTATTGGTAAGGATTTTTTTTCTTGTCTAGAATTCCTATATATATATGCATATAAACAATATATATTATATATTCATGAGCTTTGTCCTTTTTCCTTTTTTTTTTCCTTTTTATCGCCAAATTTGTTGGTATGAACGGTCCTCCGTCTTTGCCGCCGCCACAACAACCAGTTTCCACGCCGGCGATGAGCCATTCGCCCCGTGTGTGGACACAAGACCATTCCCTTATCCAAATATCGTATAAATTTTTTTCTAACATTTTTTATTTTTTATTTTACTATAACAAATACATGGACGATTAGTTTAACTTAACGTCATTTTGGTGCATTTATATGTGTCATAGACTATATCCCCAGTACAATGGCTACAAACAACATTTAGCTGGTTCTTTATCTCTGGTTTTGTGGAGAGCACGACATCTAGAACATCACATGGTCATCAACTATATAGGTGTGAAATAAGTTTTTACACCCCTTCAAGGTGTCCAGGAAACAACAGCCACCTAATCCAGGAGAGGGGAACCGAGATAATGTCCGTGCAAAACGCTCAGTACAATGTCGTTTCCTTGTGCTTAGATGCACTTCGACGTGTTTGCTACGTTGTGCCTGATTTCTCGCACTTCAAGATACATGCTTTGTCATCTCCCCCGTGGCAATATAGCGAATATGTTGGGAGTTACAATCAGAATGATGTGGTAATAAATTAAATTCATCATTTTTACACTGCATATTAGATAGATTCACATCATCTTCATTCATTTTGATTCTCCCACTTGTAGATTTTGCTCCACGATCTTACTTATGCTGCATGTGGCTTGGTGGCCGTTCTTGACCAAGCTACAAACCAACTCGGGTACGATTGGGACTTCTGTGCACACCTCGGCTAGCAAACTACGAAAGGGCGACAATACTACATAAGGTTTACTGACTTAGACAATGGTCGTTCAGTAGGTTACATCTATGGTCGAGCATTTTTACGGCCTTGTCAGGGACGAGAGAGTGCAATCACAAGGGCATTGTCCTTCATCGACTCAAGTGGATACTTAATCCGTGCATCAATTACCCGATATTTCTACAAACCTACATTCATGTGCATGGACCGCAAGGTGGACCGAATGTTGATCCCGACGACGATGATGATGGTTAGTGTGTTTACTTTGTTAGTTATTTATAAGGTTGTAGTTTAACTGGTTCCTAATTAATTTGTAATGTTCTTGTGCCCCATGTGGTCTTAAACTTTTTCTGAGCCTTTCATATGCAAATGGGGAAGCAACCACGAAGTTTGAGATTTTTTGTGATTGCTTTAAGAAATGTCAACAAGCATTTCTAGCATCGTTGCTGGGGATGGGTGCTAGCCAAACCTAAACACACATACATGGATAGATTGATATCACTTGCATCACATAATGTATCGAGGACCCATTATCACTACTCAAACAGGCTTACCCTTGTTTGTCTACTTGTTTTTTATCATATGTAGGGTAAAATATATGAATTAGAGTAACCGTCCGGAGAACTACGTTGATAATCTAGAATTATTAATCAGAAGGGCAAGACCCAAGCTCTGAAAAACACCTACACCCTCTGATTCGGATGCTGATCAAATTAGCAAAGCTTATTGCCTGTGTTTGAGGCCGTGGCCGACAATACACTTCGTGAGTTCTCAGCTCCAACCACGACCAATGTTCGTACTAGTCCAGAGGTTGCAATTGGGGACCATGACTTCGAGCTCAAGCCTGGGCTCATCAACATGGTGCAAGCTAGCCAGTTTTGTGGAAAGGCACATGAAGATGCTAGTGCTCATCTTCAACACTTCTTGGAGATTTGGAGCACTTTTACCATTAAAGGAGTACCAAGAGATGCAATCCTACTCCGTCTTTTCCATTCTCACTATTGGGAAAGGCGAAGCATTGGCTCTATGCTACCAAAGATAAAAATACCACATGGTCACTTTGTTCTACTGCTTTTCTTGCTAAGTTCTTTCCTATAGGCAAGACTAATGCCTTACGGGGGAAAATTGTAAATTTTCAACAAAAACATGATGAGTCTGTCCCAGAAGCATAGGGACGCTTTCAAGAATACACCTTAGAATGCTCACACAACGGGATGGAGAAATGGCTACTTATGCAGACTGTCTATCATGGGCTCACTACGAATACCCGTGAGACGATGGATGCTGCAACTGGAGGTGCCTTCCTGCCACTTACACTTTCAAAAGCTACTGAACTTGTGGAAAAGATGGCTTTAAACCAGAGTTGGAATGAGGAGCGTCAACCCCGCAAGAGGTCAGGAGGAATGCACCAACTTAAGGAGGTAGACATGTTGTCTGCCAAAATGGACTTAATAATGAAGAAACTTGAGGAGAGAGCTCCTGAGAAGAAAGAAGTCATGCAAATTCTAGATTCCCACATGACATGTGAAGAATGTGGCAACACGGGCCATTCAGGCAAGAACTGCCCAGAAGTTGAAGAGGATGTGAACTACATCAATAACAACAATTATCGTCCTCAGCAAAATCAAGGTTGGAACCAACAAAGGCCAAACTACCAAGGTAATTATTCAGGTAACTATCCAGGTAATATTTTCAATAACTTAATCAACCTTCTTTAAGAGACCTCGTTCTAACCCAAGGAAAAACTATGGAAAACTTATCTAAGAAGTTAGCTTCCAATGACAAAATGCTAGAAACAATAAATAATAGAATGGATATTTTTTCTTCTACGATTAAACCAACATAGTTTTAATGAAATGATAGAGTCTCAAATTTCTCAGCTGGCAATTTCTATTCCACTAACCATATCAGGTAAAACTCCGGGCCAACCAGAAGAATTAGAATCTGTAAATCTTGTAGACATATTTAATGCAGGTCGCTTCTTCATGGAGAAATTAGAAAGCAACTGGCTAGACGACTCCCTACCACCCAAGAAACAAGATCCAGATAGGCCAGTCATCACCATTCAAATTGGACCACAAGAGTTTGACAACACGCTATGTGACTTCGGCTCAAGCATCAACATTTTGCCATGGGTACTGTTGGTAAATCTAACGTCACTATAACATTAGGTGGAGTTAATCTCACCTAAGGCTATAAGCCATCAGAGAAACTCAGTGTGGTTCATCTCTTAACACTACTATGTTCTAGGTTGTCATCCCCAGCCAGTAATGCTAGGAAATGCATATGTGATACTTGTGATATGTGTTGTCTGCAATCTAAGAAAATAAATATAAAAGGTCTATCCGCAAAGCGCCGCGATATAAATACCACTCGTAGCATTTCACCGGGAGTAATCCAGGTTTTGTCATTTATATTCTACCACAGGGAGGAATAATTTAAAGATGGGAACAAACATGATTAATAAGTGGCATACTTATGAGAGGTTCTGTTACTAGTGCTAACTTTAGCAGGGGTTAAACCAATAATGATAATAATATGATAATGATAA
Organism: Hyparrhenia diplandra; assembly: GCA_015847255.1. Taxonomy (NCBI): domain Eukaryota; kingdom Viridiplantae; phylum Streptophyta; class Magnoliopsida; order Poales; family Poaceae; genus Hyparrhenia; species Hyparrhenia diplandra. The sequence goes on along the minus strand of JADLZK010010853.1, from coordinate 140,501 downwards.
ATAAAGGCAGAGGCATCACACACAGAGATAGAGAATAACTACTAAGTTAGACTTAACATAGGATTACTTTAAGGGACAGAATTCATCTATAGCATTTAATCTACTAAGTCATTACATCTACTCTAAGGCATATGTTATCATCTATAGCATAGTAGACTCTAGATCATATATCCGGACGACTATCAAGGAAAACCAAGAGTAAAACAAGATATTCCCCATAATCAATGTCCACGTGTCTTATAAACGGAGGGTGGATTCCAAAGGACTCAACAGGACTGTCACTCCCGCGATCTACCACACGGCCCGGAATATAAGGTGCATTTGCAGGTAAATCATATATAAGCACCACGCTTACATAAATATCTTTACCACCTTACCCACTCGAGTATTGAATTAGGCGCTCTACAAATAGATACATATATCTATCATAAACTACATCTATATCAATCATACTATTAGAATAAAGTAAGAACATAGCAAACAAACACATATTATTAATAAAGTGCAAAGTCATAGATACAAGATAATTCATACCGTAATACTTGAAGATCGAGAACTCTGGGTAAACACACCCAAACTCTAATTATATCTGTCTGCTAATCAACTTGGATGAATAGAACTAGATGAACTAGAACTAGTAGCTAACTCTAATCTCTGGTGGAGAAACTCTCTTCTACTTCTGCCTGACTTTGGTTTACAATGAATTCAGTATGAGTTGATATGAATTAGGGTTTAACCCTGGGGGCAGATGGTCTTCTTATATAGGCCTTGGCGATGAACGATGACCATTGGATCAAACCGACCTTCAACAACGGCGTAGATACAACCACAAAGTCGGTAGTAAACCGACCTAGGAAGCTGAGGCCGACATCATGGCCCCACCTGGCGGCCGGCCAAGATTGGATCGGGCGGCGCCGGTGTCCCCTCCCTCACGGCCGCTGGTTCCTTCTGGTGTCCTCTGGTACCTTCTAGAATGTTTTAGTTCACTTTTCGGGTTGAGTTGATTCACGGTCAAGTCTTGTCATCATATGTCTTGTATATTTCGAAACTTTCTCCATCTTTCTCTGCATTTATCTATTAAGTCCCTGAAAATACATAATTCACCAAAACTCGTGGAATTTATTAGTATAAACCTCTAAACTTAGCATTTATTCAAATTATATCCTTATTTCATCTCTTGTTGACATATAAAAGTATAGGATAACAGGTGTCAACAGGTACACTATGAGAAAATTCATGGTAATCCGTTACTATATACAACCATGTGCTTGCAGCTTGCAGATCAGTCACTATGCTACCCAAAAGGCATACTTCGAGACGTCTTCATACAAGTTGGACACTCATGTGTGCCAGCAGACTTCGCAGTGATTGAGACAGGAGGAAGCGAGAAGGCACCAATTATATTGGGCCGACCCTTCTTGAGTACAGCTAGAGCTATTATCTATGCCCAAAGTGCAAAAATCTGTTTCAACATCAAGGGGAGAAAGAAAGTATTCAACTTCAAGAACAAGATACTCACCTCTCCTGTTCATCCACAAGCACAACACCTCTGTGAGATGCCACCAGAACCCACATTCAAGATTACCAGGAACAAGAGGAACAAGAATAGGAACGAAAAGGCTCAGCCTATAAAGGTAATGAGGATTAACAAGGTATGTTCTGAAAACGACCATCTACTCCGATCTCCAATGCTACAAAAGCTGGAAGATCCAGGCGTCCCAACTATAGCATGCTCCATCAATCAGTTGACCTTCAATAATACTTTCTGTGATACAGGATCTGACATTAACCTTATGGCAAAGGTAACATATGAACTATTATTCGATAAATTGCCATTGTACCCAAAATATGTGTAGCTGCAGATGGCGGACCAATCATGTTGATTTCTAGAAGGAATTGCTAAAGACGTACCTGTGAAGATCAATGAGCACTATGTCCTCACCGACTTCTTAGTCATGGACATGGGGGAAGAACAGGATCCACCGTTGGTACTGGGGAGACCATTCCTCAACACTACACGCGTCATCATCTACATCAGAACGGGGGAGATTCACTTCCAATTCCCTACAGAAAAGGTACGCATGTACTTCAATAGTTATACTAATTATGAGCCACCAAAGAAGAGCAGGTCAGCACGTAGACGTCACCAAAAGAAGCAACAAATAAAAATCCAAGAAGAAGAAGAGGTAGAAGAACCATCCACTCTAAATAGCATCACACCAATCAAGAAACAGTGGAGGAAGAGAGAGACAACTCCCAATACACCATCAGAAGAAACATCGATCGAATCATCAGAGCCACTATGTGTGACTACTGATGTACCCTGGGAGGAATGAACAAAACAAGAAGTCTTGTTCGGAGGACTTTAAAATCACCGAACCCTTACCGAAAGGTCACTCGGTAATTATCCATATTTAATTTTTAGCATTGCATATTTACTTTTACTTTTTGCATAGCATATTCCCTTTTATAAATTGCATTAGAAAAGACAATAAAAATGTTAAAAAACCTAAAGCCCCATGTGAGTAAATCTGGGAAATTCACAACCAGAAGTCTTTACAGAGCTATTACTAATCCGAGGGTTGTGGATACCAGAATGGTAGAACTTTGGGGGCAAAAGATGCCACTAAAGATTAAAAATTTCTTGTGGATGGCATGGCATGACAGAGTGCAGACAGTGCAACAATTAAGGAGGAGAAATTGGGATGAGGCTCAGACTTGTAAATTCTGTGATCAAGAAGAATCCATTGATCATTTGCTTTTCCAGTGCCCCTTGGCTGTGGTGGTGTTGGGTCAGGGATAGCTTAGCATGGCCAAGAATCCCTACATCAATCAGTACTTTTCAAGACCTTCTGGATTGCATACATAATTCTAATCATAAAAATGTATTGTGGGAGATTATGGGGGCTGTTGGGTGGGCAATTTGGAAAACTAGAAACGATTTGGTATTCTCTGACATCATCATTAAATCTACTAAGCAGGTGGCGTTCAAGGCCCTGGGGTTACTGCAGCAATGGACAACTCTACAAACAAGACAATCTGGGAAGCGGGAGGATGCGCTAATCAAGCTGAAGGAAGGTCTGCGCACGTGATCCACATCACCTGATAATGCTGCGTCTTCTGTCTTCCAGTTTTAGGCTGGGTTGTCTCAGGTGGATGGGAGCTAGTTGTTTCTCTCATAGGAGAAGTCAGTGAACTGATGCTGTTTTTGTGATACTCTATGCTATACTTTTGTTTAGTTCGGTGTCAGGTTGGGGGTTATGGGGTGAGTCATTGGTGTTTTTCTTCTGGGTTGAAGACTCTGTGCCGTATTTTGTAAACTGGTAACCCCAGTGTAAACCTGTGAAATCATCAGCTTTCAATAAAAGCTGGGCAAGGGGCCTCGTTTCTAAAAAATGTGAGTAAATCCGAGGCATAAACACCCTCAGAGATATTTGCTATGGTGGCATAAAAGTAAAGATGCATTCATAAGTTCTTTATCTTTTCTTGCATAGAAATAAGAAAACTTGAAAAATATATTTAATGCTGCTAGAAATTTCCAAGCAACAAAAGCAACGTGGCTAACCCCTAATTCTTAATCAAGTTCCACTAGCTTTGTTGTCTATTTTGAGTTTAGCAGATTTCAAAGGGAGAGAGACGTGATGAGCCAACACTACTGTCACCATCTACCTCAACTTCCACATCATCAACCCGACATTCTAATCTAGCTTGGGGGAGCACCCCCAGTTATCCCGATAAGTATCCCTACTATTATTATTAGCTAAATATTTGGTTTGCTTAGAGTCTAGTCTATATAATCGTTAAAGAGTCTTTATTATAATACGAATAAAAAGATCAAGAGACAGTGTACACCATATGGTGGATGCGTACTTCCAGGGTAGAATGGAATGTAGTGATGTGGTGGATGGATGGAGTGTACATGATCACTACATTCGATTCCACCACATCACTACATTCCCTTCCACCATATGCATCCATTATATACCCACCAAATATGTTCCACTTCTATCCTTGGAGAAGAGCAACCAAAAATATTCCTTACACCCATTCATTCAATCAACAATTTTATAAAGCTCCATCACTCTTGTCTATCTCTCGAAAGTATATTGCAAAAGAGGCTTGGGTTGTAGTTAAAAAAAAGAGGAAAGAATAAAGGAGAGTTAAAAAAAATGGACAAGTGTTCACTATGAAAACAATGGGTACTTAGATGCCCACCTCTCCATGAAAAAAAAAAAAAAAAAAAAGAAGAAGAAAGAAAGACAACCCATGTTCTCTCAAGTGTTTCCAAGTTTCAAAAGAGAGATGGTTTTCAAGGAGATAAAGTAGAATTAGACTTTTTTCTCATTACATTCATTTCATTCACTTCACACACCTACCATCATATATATTCATTTCATTCCATCATACACATGCATTAGTGTGACTTGTGACTTTGGATCCATTGCTTGAAATTACAATATATGCTTAGTAAGTAGATTTAGTATCTCCCACCTATGAACTCCACATATAAGCTTTATATATAGGGTGAGAGAGAAGAAGGCATAGTGTCCCTCTTGCCTTAGTCCAAAAAATACCACATATCATGAGAGAAAGGCAAAACGACCTTATTGCATTAGTGAGGACCCACCAAGTACCACAAATGAGAGACTTGAAATGGTCATACTAAAGGAACTTTGAGTTTTATTTTGAAAACTAGTAAAAAACTCTGGAATGATGGTTGAACAAAGAGTTTGAGATATGATGCTTGACTTGATTGTTCTATCTTTCAATTGCCCAAGATCACAAGAAAAAGCTATAAGCTCCATGATTAAAGGTAATATGGGTAAGTTGAAAGTTGAAAAAGTTTATTCTTATCCGGAGATGAAATTTTGTTTGAAAGCATGTGTACTTTTGAGGTGTGAAAGCGTTGCAAAGAACTCCCCGATCCAACAAAAATAATCTTGCTAGGGACTAGTAAGAGGTAAGCTTGGGGGAGCTTCTTGGTATACCTTATAGCATAAAATTAATAGACTTTTAAAACTAAAATAAGGGCTTAAAATAAATATCAACATAGTATAGGGGCCTGACTAACATAATTCTATGAGTTTTGATGATTTATATATTTTCAGGGATTAAACAGGAAAATGCTCGAGAGTTTGCAAGCCCTACGCCATAAAGACTTATTCCTGAAGTAACTCAACTTGAAACCCATGCAAGAATATTGTAGAAGACACAAGAGGACACGACTCTAAAGCTGGGACCCACCTGTCATCCCGGGTGGCGTGGCTGCCCCCAGGCCCCCCCGTCGACCTCCCCCTTCTACGTCGGTTCCTAACCACCTTTGAGGAGTAATCTAGTCCATCAATCAAGGTCGGTTTGATCCAAAGGCTATGGTGCATCCTCCGGGGCTATATAACAAGACCCATTGACCCCTGGGTGAAACCCTAATTCATTCTACTCCATACCAAGTCCATCATCAGGACCCCAAGTCAAGATCTCAAGCCCTAGTTCCACCATAATTAGAGCATTAGCTATCTAGGCTAGTTCTAGAGGAAGTCAAGTATTGTCTTGGATTCCTGATCGTCAAGAAGTAGCGGGAGCCGAGCTTCTCGTGGCTTCTCTCTTGTATCTAATTTGTAAGTATTTGGTTAGAATACAATTGCTATGAATTTAATGATTATATTCTTAGTTATATGTTTCCATGCTTATTATGATTATATATTTAGTTTAGTATGTTTGTTTTTATATTCAAGCATGGAGTCGTATAGCGCCCCCTTAGTTGCGCACTTTGTGGGTGGTCGACAATGTGTAAACGTGGTGTCTATACAACGTTTGCCTGCGACATCACCCTATATTCTGGGATGTGTGGTAGATCGTGGATGTGATATTGCCATTGAGTCCTTTGTAATCCACCCCCTGAATGTAGGGCTAGTTGAGCTTTATTACTATGGTAGACTTGCTTTGTTCCTGATCTTCCTTAGTAATATTCACCATGTGTAGATATATTGCTTTCATACCATGATGACTAGATGTATTGCACTAATTGTTGTTTGCATTTACATATAAGTAGGAGTTAGTTAGAAATATTCTGTCTCTCTACCTATACCATGTTATTTAGCCGGTTATGAAACATTCTAGTGGTAGATCATGATCTTTGACTTGACAGTTATCATTATCATTTATCTTATTATCTTTATTATGTGACTCACCTAGTTTGAGTTTAGTATGATGCATAATGGTTTACTCTACATTACACTAGTGCAAGTGAATCAAATTAAATCATCAACCTACCCATAGCCTACCCCTTCCCTATGGTAAAATATAAATACGATACCTGAATAGACTCCTGGTGAAGTACAATGGGTATTTCTATCTGTGTGCTTGTAGATACCACCATATTTATTATCATCGCAAGAGATTCAAGTGTCATATTAAGAATACCATTCACGCATTTCTTAGTGTTGTAGCTAGGGTGACAGACTAGTTCGTAGGCAATGCTAGAATGTGTGGTACACCTTTTGTACCTATCCTAGTGAGATTAACTCCACCATGGATAATGTTACAGAGTCATACACCATAACTAATTCCGCCTAACTATTTTAACTCTCCGCCCTAACCCTTACTGGAATGTGAGATTAACTCCACATCCAGACTAACTTATTAGATAGATACCATTATACATTTCTGGCGCCGTCCTAAGGTTGGGTCTTAAATCCATCCTTTTGTGATTGCGTTAAGAAATGTCAACAGTGTACATGACTGTAAAAAAAAATTCAAGCCATTTCCAGCAAGGAGGATTACACATCCTTCACAGCGGCACATGATCCCTTCTTAGAGGATTACACATCCTTTACAGAGGCACATGATCCCTTCTCATAGTAATTAAAATATTTATCAGAAAAAATCTAAGATCTTGTGTGGGGTCATATTTTGGGTGTACACGACTGCAAAAAAAAATTAAGCCATTTCTATCTAGGAGGATTACACATCCTTCTCAAAGGTACATGATCATCCATGAAGTGGCAGCATTTCTATAGCACTGCCGGTTGCGGGTAATAACCGACAGTGAATAGGATTGGGGTGAAATTTTCCAAATCTATTTGAACCTCCTGCCATTCGTTCCCCACCGTGCCGAAACCAACCTTGCCGATATATATATGTGAGTGGCTCGGAGCAAAATTTTGGCAAGTCATTTGAACCCTGCGCCATTCTCGTTCCCCACCAGCGCCGAAAGAGCACCAGATTCGCCGACGGAGCACCACCAACTCCAACGTCGCCGTTCGTCGTCCCCTACGCCGCCCGGGCCGTCCGTTAGCGCATCCCCGGTTGTTCCGCTCTAGAAGAATCGAGGCTTGACGACGTTCTCCCACGCCACGGTCCTCCACTCCGATGTCCCCAACGCCGCGCCAGCATCCTCTGCCCTTCGGCCCCTTCCACGGTGAGAACTAATTATCCCTTTAGGTGTTCAAGTTTTTACCTATGAGAATGAGAACTAATTCGTCGCTGTCCTAGCCTTGCCTCGCCCGCTTGGTCTTCCTCCACGCCGATGGAGGACCGCTGCCACACCTCTCTGCCGTTCGTAGCGTCACACCGTCTTCCTCTTCACCGCCCGACGCCGTACTGTCCGCGACCTTGTCCTCCTCGAATCCTCCGAGACAAGATAGGAGCGCACGAGGCGGACGAAAAGCTTGATGAGTGCGTCGGCCACTGCCCTTGAGGTGTTCGTTGAAATGCCCATGTGGATAACTGCAACCTGTTATTTTCCTTTTATATTTAGATTTTGCTTTCAAACAGTTTTGGATCCTTAGTAACAAATGAGCTCTAAAATATTATGGTCATTTACAGCATGATTGAAGAAATACTAGTGCTCGAATTGTGATTGAGATTCATAGATTTTGCTTTCAAATAGTTTCGGATCCTTAGTAACAAATGAGCTTTAAAACATTATGGTCATTTACAGCATGATTGAAGACATACTAGTGCTCGAATTGTGATTGAAATTCATGAGTTAGTGTTGTTCGAAATCCAGTTTGGATATTTTAAATATATGTCTGTGCTTACTGTACAACATTTATGAATAACATAGCATTATCATCCTATTTTGGTTACATGTATAGGCAAGCATGGCGTTGTAAGTAGTGTTTGTTGGTCGCGTGCCGGGGTTCTATCTAACCTGGGAAGATTGCTATGATCAAGTCCAAGGCTACGCTAATAATTGTTACAAAAAATATAACACCGAAGGTGAAGCTGTCATCGCCTACAATGGTGCAAACTAGCCGGCCCTAGAGATTGAAGAGAAGTCACCCCACATACTTATAAAGATTGTGAGAATTGCTGCTTAATTGGTTTTGGAATATATCATGCTTTTTATTTATGTCTATGACTCTATGGTCATTGGTCTTCTTATTTTAGAAGTTGATGTAGGCTTAGTTTTAGAACATTAGGTGGATTTTGTTGTATGTAACTATTAAATCCTGTAACATTTTGACAATATTAATGTATGATGATTTTTTAGATTTAAAAAGAGCTGAATTCCACAAATAAATTCAAAAATTTTAAAACAAAAACGCCGGGTGGCATGGGCCCGACAGTGAATGACAAACAAACCGGTAGTGTAACTACACCAAACACTATCAGTTTGAATTACAAACCGTCATCGATGACTGAAACATCACTGTCATCTGCATTAAGCAACCGATAGTGTCCACTCTAATAACGCTGTCGGGTCGAAATCAACCGACAGTGTTCACGTAAAGTTCACTGACGGGTCCAAATTAAACCGACATTGTTAGCTCTTCGATACACCGCCGGCACAATCTAACCCGATAGTGTTATCCCCTCGCCCGCTTCGGTTCGTTAAAGCCCGACGGTGATCTCAATATCAACTCGCCGACGACTTCGAACCGGCATTGCTTGGATCAAAAATGCTGCCGGTCCATGGATCACCCGACAGTGTTTGGTGACAATGCGCCGCCGGTTTGATAGCAAACCAGCAGTCTATCCTCAAATCACCGCCGGTGTTTTGACCCGGTAGTGTCTCGCACCCCACATCACTACCGCTTTGGTTCTACCGGTTTATTTTTGGCAGTGAAGGGGGGTTGGAGCGTGGCAGTGATGGACAATTCTGTAGTAGTGACAAGGACTGAATTTGTGCTTTGGCGTTTGTTTTGCTTTGCTTGATGATTTATGAATTTCTAAGAACGGAATGCATGTATGTGTGCTTCGGCAAAGTGTGAATTGCTAGCTGTGGTTGAGGTATCAATTAATCTGATCTGTACTGCATGTCTATGTTTGAAGAAAAAATGTATCATCTAAGCTTGTATCTTTTTTTTTTGCAGATTTAGATTGCTAACTTTCAAAAATCTCAAGTTTAGTTTGTCACCCGTCTGACTGTATTTTCAGGTACGTGTAGTCTGATTGCTTCAGTTCTATACTAAATACATGTAGTCTTTCTGGTTGCTTCAGTTCTGTGCTAAAGTTCTAGTTTGACTTGATCTTTTTACCCAGGTTCAGTCGTGCTTGCCCAACCTAATGTACATTGTGTGCCATAAGTCAATAATAAATAATGGATGCTTTGTGCATCTGCTTCTCAAGGTCAATTTCTCACACTACCATGCCCCTCCCCTTGATCATGTTATCCTCCAAGAACATAGTGTGTCTTTTTTCTACAAACTTCGTATGTCCTGTCGGGACAATAGAAGCAATAACATTTTGACCATTCCGGATAGCCAATGAAATGGCGATTGACGGTGGAGTCTAACTTTCCTATGTTTGGGTTAAAAACCTTAGCATCAGCTGGATAGCCCCACACACGTAAGTGATTAAGTGAGGATTCTCTTTCTATCCACAACTCAAATGGTGTTTGATGCATCGACTTGCTTGGTACTTGATTAAGAATATGAATGGTGTTTTTAATGCCTCTATCCACAAACTAATCAACAAAGTGGAGTAACATATCATATTTTTTTCACCATAATGATTAAGGTACGGTTGCATCTTTCAGCCACTTCATTCTGCTGATACTCCCTTGGTGTGGAGCACTGGGCAACTATGCCATTTTCCTTCAAGAACTTTAGGTCCAGGAATTTGGCCATATGGGGTATGTTCCCCATAGTACTCTCCACCATAGTCTGATCTTACTAACTTGATCTTTAAATTGTGCCAATTTTCTACCTCCGCCTTAAATATTTGGAATTTATCCAACACTTCGATCTTTCTTTAATTGGATAAATATAGAAATAACAAGAATAATTATTTGTGAATGTTATAAATGAATCATAACCATCCACACTTTTCATAGGAAATGGACCACAAGTATCTATGTGGATTATTTCTAAAATTCCTACGCTTCGTTTGACATCTTTCTTTATTTTCTTAAGATACTTTCCTCTAATGTAATCAATGCATTGTTTTAAGTCCAAATATTCTAATGGTGGATTAATTTATTCTTTAATCAATCATTCTACCCCCCATCCAAATATGGCCAAAACAATATTACATTATTTCTATGAGACGTCATGAACTCTCTCTCGCTTCTTACTTACGTTTATAGATGAGGAGACAATCACATTCTCATTGCATACATCATTCACATTCTCACAAAGAGATAATAATAAAGCTTGTCTTGTCACAAGGCATGGCCAACACATTTATCATTAACAAGTATCATACACTTGCCATTCCCAAAATGGCAATCAAATCCATCATCATCTAATCTTGAAACACTTATTAAGTTTCTATGCAAAGAGGGAACATAGAGTACATCATCGAGCATAAGTACAAAACCATTATTTAAATCTAAAGAAATATCTCCAATGTCTTTAACTTTGGCTTGCACTCCATTTGCAAATTTATTTGTTCTTTCTCTTTGCAAGGTTTCTCGTATGGTGTCCCTTTTCTGAGCAGGCTTTTCAGCAAGCCAGGACAACCCTAAACCCTTCTCTTGCAATATTTGCATTGATATATGTCAATGTTCATAAACTTTGTAGGATCATTTTGAGGGGCCTTTCCCTATGACATGGAGGATGAGGAACCATCCCACTTAGGTTTCCCTAATGGTTTGGCAAACTTGTTGAAATTCCTCTTTTTATTGTCCTTCACAAAATCAGCCGCGTCACCATGTGAGAACTTGAGCCTCTCCTCTTGAACACACATTGCAATGAAATTTTCTATTTCCCATTTGTTTGGCTGCATTTTGTAGTTCACAACAAAGTTTCATGTTTTTTAGGCAAGAAACCAAATATTAAATGAATCAGGAACTCATCCTTGAGCCCCAAATCCATTGGCTTTTACTTAGATGTCATAGTGCTCATCTTCAATATATGTTGTCTTATGCCACCACTAGAGTATTTCTCATTGACTGGTTTCTTAATGAGAGTACTTGTTGTAGCCTTTGAAGACCCAAGAGTATTTCTCATTGACTAGTTTCTTAATAAGAGTAATTATTGTGCCCTTTGAAGGCCTAGTATACTAATTCTTGACTTTTTCTAAATCCATGTGTCTATGTCATAGTCCGATTGATCCCCTTATTGGATCTTCTGTGGTGGCCTTAGACACCATCAAGCACTTGCGGTTTGAGATAACCCATTGTCTTTTTTAGAGAACATACTTCATTCATACTTTTGTATTATCACATTGTCGATTAGTGAAATCAGCATCGGTTTCATTTTCTTCCTCATTGGATCCACCGGCTCAAGTTGTAGGTCATACTACTCTCATACCCGATAGTTGTTCCCATTAAGGGACAAGATATTCGAGATATTCATCATGGGGTTGCTTCGACAACAACATCGAGAGAAAGTGAGACCATGAATCAAACAGTGTTGGTGTGTGTATTGTGCTTGGAATACTTTGTGAGGGGAAGCATGGTATACAATTTTAGGAGTATAGGATCGCGTGTCGGCAAGCGCCACGGCCGATGGGTGTTCCCGGCTCACAAGGCATTGGAGTCGAAGCTGGTGATGCGACATTGGAGCCCGAGGAGGGACACAACGATGGTGAGGATTGTGGCGAGGGTGGTGGTCGTGTAGCATTCACGCGCATGAAGCGACCACCCCGGGCCCGCCAGCGATGTGATGGTAGGGTGGTGACAAAGGCGTGCGTATGGAGCCCGAGTGAGGCAAAGATATAGTGAGATGGCCTTGTCTTCCTTTGCGGCATGATTTGTTGGAAGGAGAGGATGAATTAGGGAAAGCGTTTGAAGTTCGGAAAGATGGGAGTCACGGACGATTTGTTTGTGGTGAGGCCAAGAATTGGATGGTGTTGGTGTGTACTTTGCATGGAACAATATATTGTGAGGGCAAAAGCGATATATGATCTTAGGAGTACTCCCTCCATCCAAAAATGTTTGTCGCTTTGCGCTTTTCTCGAGAAACAACTTTGACAAAGTATACATCAAAAAATATTAATCTTCATAATATATAATTAGTATCATCGGAAAGATCTTTTAATATAGTTTATTGAGAGATACAAATATTGCACGTATTTTTATACAAATTGAGTCAAACTTTTAGCAAAAAAAAAAAAAAAAAAAAACAAGGCAAAAAAAAACCCAAAAACGACACACAGGGACGAACGGAGTATAGGATATATTGGAGTATAGGATAGATTTGTTCCTCTAGTGTTCATATTTTTAGGATTTAAAATAAATATTTAGGAACCTAGAGTACAACAAAGTTGTCAACTATAAAGTTGTTCTCATCGAGATCTGCAATTATAGTTTTAGTTGATTCTACAAATCCGAGGCATTTGAAACTTTTAGTTTTTAAAAATCCATGAAAAAAATAGCTCGGTATTTTTGCACTATAGCGCCTCTTTGGCGGGATGAAGCAATTGTGGTGACGCTTATTGTTAATTTCCACGCTGTTGGAGCTATTGCGACGCTAAAGGCGAATAGTGCCATAGTGCTGCTATTCAGGCTCTATTCCAGCCTGGCCCAAAAATAGCATGTTGGGCCTATTAATTTCTTAAAAAAATTGGCTTGGCCCAAAACAAGTTCATCTATTGATGAATTGGATCCTAGCTGAACCCTAGTCTCGTGAGTGACGAGTGGGTGTCTCGCATTGCTGTCAACATGCGGCGGCGGCGTCTTTGGGTAAGCGCAGGGCGGCGGCAGCAATGGCGACCTCTCGGCTGCGGCTGCGCCGGCGGTAGCGCAACGGGCTTGTGCGGGTTCGGCGTGGTGGCGGCGGTTCTCCTTGTTTGTTGCGATTTGTGAAACAAGTTACTTGGTCCAAACAAGTTTTTGGTTGTTATTATGTTGGAAACTCATGGATTATTTTCAAAATTCATGTATTATGTTGGCTGTTATTATGTTAGAAACTCACGGATTACGTTGAAAATCCATGGATTACAGCGCCAATAGCGGTCGAAAAAGGCAAAACGCTATTTTCAATAATCCGCAATTTTTTATGTGAATAAAAATTTTAAAACTTCCTATACAAATTGTTTGTAATGAAAACATTGTCAATGCAAAGTTGTATATCTCATCAAGGTTTACAACTTTGGTTTGGTCGTTTTTTCGTCCGAGGTCTTTTGGAAAATTTGAAATAATAAATTTAAAATTTGAGCGCTTCAAACAAAATTTGTGGATCATAAACATTTTCAAATGAAAAAGTCACCAACTACAAAAAGTTTTTTTTCATTTGACATTATTTGAATAAGTTATCAATTTTATTATGTTGTACAATGGTTATCACCGTCGCCGTATCATACAACAAGCTAGAGGTGAAAAACGTCTTCACTACCGGTTCATATGGCAATGTGGCACTGATGTGGAGCATATCATCACCGTCGGTTCGTAAGACGAAACGGTTGGCGGTGATAGTTCTTATAACCAATGCTTCTTATTATGAACCGTTGGTGATAGCTAGCACCAACATTTTAACGATATTAGCAATGATCGTGGCGTTGGTGATAGGTCAATCTATAGTACTGTAACAATACTTTTGACTACCCAACATCTAGCTTAAGCCAATTAAAACACAAGAAGGGATGGAGTAAAATAAATATTATTCTTTATATATTGAGTTTCTGATTAACATATAACATGATAGTCCCATACAGCAATTTGATTCCATCATTTTTCACTTTGCATTTGTGCTCCTCTCATCAAATGTGCCTTAGAATGCGTGGAACGTCAACATACTTGATAGGCTTTAGGATGTAGTCCTTGGCTCCGCCATCCAAGCACCTACATATCATAAATATAATTTGCATTGTTGGGCACTCATGTGGCATGTGTAACTGACTAAATTACAAATAATTTGAATTGCATTTACTCACTTCTTAACTATTTCAGGAATTTCATTGAATGAGGTAATCACCACTGGGGAGGTGGCTCAACTTGGGTGATTTCTAAGTGGGAGAAAACATACATCCTTTAGCCATTATAGAGAATTATTTTGAAATACGAGAAAGACACTAAGGAGAAAATTTCTTGAAGCAACAAGGAAATCAAACAACAAGAATGCTTAGAAGTCTTTTTTTTTTAATGGAAGTGATTGTTATACCTTTACTTCTATCAGTAGATCATAGCCGGTCATAAATGGTAGACAATACTTAGATAGAATTAGCTTCACGTTGTGTTGTTCCTATGAGAAATTTATAAGAGTACTTGTCAAAGGCAAACCTATGTAGTACACATAGATAAATTCACCTAAACCAAGATATCATACTATAACTAGAAAAGTTGCTAAAAACCTATGTAAAACAAAAGATGTACCACATTCAGGAGCTCTAAGGCTTGCCAATGTCCTTGAACAGCAATCACTGAAATAAATCAATCATCGATCACTTAAGACATTGGAATGAAAAATTGAATCACTGTATAATGAACTATACATGATAAAAAGGTTTTCAAATAAAAAGGTTCTAACTCCTTCTAATATTTTATTTCAAGTTGTATATGATGAAACCCAAATAAAAGAAAAGCTATGGAAGAATATAAGAATTATTGAATATTTTTTTGTGCACAACAATATGTATACTAGGTTTGAGAGAGATACATCTCTAAAGACTATTTTGCAGAACAAAAGTAGAAGTCCATAATAACATCCATATTTACCTTGAACATTATGGCGTCTTAACATATTAGCTACAACAAAGACAATCAAATTGGTTGTTGTCAACTATTAGCACACAAGGAGAAGTATTAGTGATGGTAGTCTCTACACTTTTCCCCTTTGGATCATTTCCATCCTTAGAGGTTGACATCACAAACCTCGAGATAAGTTGTTCATGTGATGCTATTGAGGAATATAAGACTCTCTATACGTATTTATAACATAACTTCGATAACATACGAGGATATGCTCATGATATAAAACAATGAACTAAAGCGGCGATGTCGGACTTTAATATCTATCTCTAGCGAGGCCACTTGTAGCGATGACGATGGCAACATAAAGATATAGCCAACAATGGATACACGCATCTATCATATCTCTCCGCACAAGAGATATAGTTTGTGAAAGTTTGAGATATTGTATAACACGTAAAATTTGGTGGGAGGGGGCTCTTTTTTTTTGTTCAAGAAAGTATTTCATAGTTTCTCAAATTTACCACAACATTTTTTTTACCAAAACAATAAGGGGTTCCCCTACCATATTTTTTTACTTTTATAATTAAATAAAAGAATGGAGCACAACAAAGAATTACAAGGCATGTAGGCCCAAATTAAAAATAGATTATACATTATAGCTATCTTCAAGGACCAAGGAGGTTTTGTGTGCATAGTTTGGCCTTAGTACACACTAAGCCAAATTCATGTTTGAGTTCCCTTTTGCAAAATCTAAGCTTGATTTGTCCTTGATCAAAGATCACCCTGTTTAATTTTAGTCATTCAGATAATCTAGCAGGCAGTAATGATGATTTCTCTAAAGATGGGGCTCCCAAAGATGCTTCTAGCTTCTATGATCACATCAAGAGGTGGGGGCAGATTTGGATCCCAATAATAATGGATGACAAATTCTAGAAATTTTGAATAAAGGGACATTTAAAGAAAAGATGGAAGTTGCATTCTTTAGTTCCATTGTTTCACAACATAGCTATAATAATTTAGGACCATCCTTTTCCTTCTCAAGATGTTTCAAGTGTTAATTATGTCCCTAACAAAGAGCCAGAAGAAGAGTTTATGGGTGCATAGATTGCTTGAGGTACAAAGACAGGAGAAAAGTGGAGATACTTCTATGTTTCCCAAGATTAGTTTGTAAGATTTTTTGCTACTATACCTCACAAATCCCCAAGAGTAGTCCCATATATCATTGATGTTAAGATCCCAGTCTCTTTCTGGCACCAGAGCTTCAAGGTTAGCCAATTGTTAGGCTACAACCGTCAAAAGGGGAAGGCTAAAATTGTTGTTAATGTCATTGTCGGTGTTTAGAAATCTGACCAATGAGTAATCATATGCCTGGTATGTCTAGCTTGGAGGGGTAAAGTAAATTGCTGTAAAACAAATGGAGATGGAGGCACAATGTTTATCCTAGTTTGGGTATAATGTCCCTACTCCACCGGTGAACATTGAGCACATGGGTTTTTTCTTATAGAAGAGGTATAAAAGTGAACAAGAGAGGGAGCAAACTCCCAAGTCTCTATGAAGACGGGTTCTAGGCTCTCACGAAAGCTGGACCGGGCTTCAAACTTGGTGTGCACGTCCTTGTCTCTCCCTCTCCCTCTGTGTGTGTGTGTGTGTGTGAGAGAGAGAGAGAGAGGAGAACCTAAATTCTAGCCTCAGTGGAGTTCTATGTGTGTGAAATAACTTGCTTGGCATGAAAGTGTGTCCTGCCTCTCCTTTTATAGTTCAAGGAGGAGGTTACAAGTATGTTTCACAGTGGTGAAGAAATGGTTGGATTGTATAAAAAGGTGGCAAGGTCTTCGTCATCGTATTCTTCCTCTCCATCCTGCGTCGAGTCTTGTCATCATGGTCTTTGATATGGCATTCGTAGTGTGCTCCTCTGGTGTGTCGTCGCTCCAATTGGTGTAGGGCTCGATTCCCTTTTACAGGATGGGCCAAGGGTGTGACCCATCATTGTCGTACCTATGATAGGAGTTGTGATGCCAGCGCATGCCGTTCCGCATAGCATGGCTGGGCGTGCCACCTTATGGTCTCGTCTAGAGTGGTTGGACTTGACACCAGTCATGTCCCTTGTGTTGCACCTGTATGGGAATAGGTATAGAGGGCACTTTAGTGTACATTTACCTTTTCTTGATGGGGAAATCCAAGGCACCTAGTCAGCCCCCGTGGGACTTGGCTCGCTCGAGGGTCCGTTCGCGGGTTACCCCTTGGGCAAATCTGGGTGTCTAAGGCCTTCAGCCCGTAGCTCGAGCAGGACGTTTAGCATTGTCTAGGGCCCAAATGTGATCAACTTCATCCTTCTCTAGGATTTGGCTCGTATTGTTGGGCTGTCGACCTCCACCATGGGCCTACTTAAGGTAACCTGTTTTTTATATCCCTGAAGGTCATGATAAAAAAATACCTGATGGAGCAATTTGGTTTCCTGGAGAAGGAGAAAAGCTAAAGGAAGATGTCCTTCACAACTACTCTTGACTAGCATTTAGGCCAAAGGAGAGTAGTGTTACCTTTTTAGGGAATACAAGAGGCAAGGCTTTGAAACCTATTGAAGAGTTTGAGGATACCTTCCACCAGAAGAGGCAACATGGCTTCTTGACTAAGGTGGCATCTGGGGATGTGAATATAATTTGGACCATGTTAAGGTTACCCAAGGAATGTTTACATGATTGTAGAATTTACCACAACATTGTATATGTGTGTTACTATACCATGATGAATCACAAACATCGTTGTTGATAGTAGATAACATCTAAAATTAATTATTAAAAATGCTACCAATCAAGGGATCAATGCTACTAAAAAGATTATTATTACTAATGAATTCCACGAGTTTTGTTGCATACTCAGTTTTTACAAGATAAATCCTGAACAAAGTAGAAAAGAAAGGAAACTGAGAAACAAAAGAAAAGGACTGAAATAGAAGGATTAGTATAAATTCCAAGGACCTAAAAGATAAAAGAAGACACCTTGCGAAAGGTAGGGCCCACACATCAGCAAGTGGGGACGGGTGTCTTGACCAGTGGGGACGGTCGTCCGTGCCACGTGGAGCCACGCGTCCATCTTCTGGAAGCTTCTCACACTTGAGATTA
The DNA here is from genome assembly GCA_015847255.1 of Hyparrhenia diplandra. Taxonomy (NCBI): domain Eukaryota; kingdom Viridiplantae; phylum Streptophyta; class Magnoliopsida; order Poales; family Poaceae; genus Hyparrhenia; species Hyparrhenia diplandra. Next base: position 122,363 of record JADLZK010010853.1, on the reverse strand, counting down.
AATCTAGGACGTATAATGAAGTCGGTTTGATCCGATGACTGAGATTCATCCTAGGAGGCTATATAAGCAAGGGCAGAGCACCCCCTGAAACCCTAATTCATTATTAGAATTCATTATTAGCATTTCATTGCTAGCTAGTATTAGGGTTAGAGAAGTCAAGATCTCCATGATTAGAGCTAGACAAGTTTTAGATTAGCTACTATAGATGTCGATTAGCAATCAAGTTTATTAGGAATAGAGAGATTAGTAAGTAGTATTTTGGAGGATTTCCGGCCTGTCAGATCTTCTATGTTGTATTCTACAGGATCACTCTCTTCGCAAGAGGAGCTTGTTTCTAAGATTATTTGATATTTGACTTCATAATTAAAGTTTTGGTCTATTTTATTCTTCAAGTTTACAACTCTTGTTTGAGTACTTCAATTCTAGTTTGATGGCAATAAACAGATTTACTTTGCACACTTTGAAGTACTTTGCACACTTTCTCAACCAAATTTTTGGTTGTTTGCCATCAAAGGAGGGAAAGTAAATCTTGGGAAGAGCCTGATGTGGCAAACCTTCTGTTGGTGGAGGGGAATGATGCCTGGGAGGTCTGTGTGTCCTAGGTGGATGGTTGGAACCCCCTGGAGCAAAGACATTATATTGTCAAATTCAGCTTCATCTTCTGAGACCCCAGAATCTGCATGCTCAGAACCATTCTCTCGCTCAAACTGGCGCAAGGTGAGTGCAGCCACGGCTTGCCCATTAGCTCTGACTTGCTGTGATATGAAACGTTGATCATCAGTGCATTGTTGCACTTTAGCTGTAGTGTCAGCTAACTACTGCTTGACCTCCTGCTGTATTTGGCCCAGATCATTCATGCGCTGAAACATCAGAGTAAAATTGTCCTGCAACTCGGTCCAACGAGCACGCTCTTCGTCTGCACTTGTAGACATCTGGTCCATCAGTATCCTCGTCTGTGCAGATGGTTGGGTGGAACCTGAGGTTACCCGTTGAGGAGCCAGAACGACTGTAGTGAGATCTTGAACAGGAGTCACCAACAACCGATACTGAATTTTACGCGAAAACAAGTTCCGCAAACCCTCTCGGTCTGCGATCGATCCTAGGTTGAGGAGATTGCTGAATCAAACCACTGGGATCACCCTAACAGCTCCGGAATTTTACGTGGGTACTTGTCCCACAACCCTTGCTGCGAGATCAACCGAAACCAGCCAAAGTACGCGATCCGGTGGACGGAATTACGGTAGCTTCAACTAGACGTGCACGGATTACTCAGACCGCATGTCCCGTCGAAGTAAACCCAACCGGAGCCGTTTGGATTCAGCGTACGATGAACACAAGATGGCTGAAGTTAGCAGAAACGCACAGAGCAAAACATCGAACACCTGGTGCGCACCCGACTCCAAACTGCTAGATCTACAGAACTGAGCAGGAATGCAACGAAGCGGATGTGGATGGGTACCGTGGGCTCTGGTAGAGGTGGCGGAGCCGATCGACGAGGACGCGCCACCGGACTCGATGAACCGCAACGGACGGGTAAATGGTAGCTTGGCCGTCACGTGGACGCGAGAGTTGCCGCCACGCCGGAACAGAACCGAGCTTGCCGAGGAACGATAGGTCTTTGATACCACTGTAACACCCCTTGGCCGTCCGGCGATCGCCGGAGACGTGAGACGCACAGATGGATATCGTGGACGCCGACGAGTAGAGGTCACCTGTGTCTCCTTCGGTTTCAATTAACAACTTTAACTTGTCTTACAAGATGACCGCGATGCGGTATAAAAGGGAAAGGAGTTCTGGTCACTGGGACCCACATGTCATAGCTATTACAAAACGCAAATAATGAAATACGCCATCGCTACAGGGATCACCGACATCCTGAGTCCGCCTTCACTCCTGTGGCGTGACACATCCGGGTCTCGTGCTCCATCTGGGCGCCTGGGGCCTGGCCACAGCCTGCAGCCGCACCGGTATCGCTGCTTGCCGGCGTCCATCGCTCATCGGGGGCAGCAGGGTGTCAGCGAGATGGAGACAGTTTGAATCCCCTCTAGCACAACGCCGTTGCAATGCCGTCGTTCCCTCCTCCTGTCATTGATGCATGAAGGAGCGCCACTAAGAAGACTCGATCAGGTGGACATCGAACTGTCTTACGTCGCTCCTTCCCGTACGCACATAGATCCCCTGTGATCTGCGGCTTGTGTCCTCCCCCCTGTCCCATCTCTCTTTTTTTTTATCTGTGTACATAATTGATGGAGATCGTGAATCAAGACTTAGATCACAAATCCATATTTGTGGTGAAATCAGGAGGTATATATGGGCATGGTGGTTGACAAACAAGATCTGTGTTGCCGTTGTACTCCAGTAGATAAGAATGGGATCCGGACATGGGTGGATATGCAGGTTAGCCTTTCCTTCTCTTCTCTCTGTGTGCTTGCTTTTGCATAATCGATTTGAATAGATGGACGAAAGACACATGCTGGCATTTGTACAATTAATTAATCGTTTGCTCATAATATGCTACTCTAGCATGTGTTTCGTTTTGGTAGTTTTTTTTGCAAGCAAACGGTTCATCCTTCTGAGTAATAGCATTGTTCTTCATTTCACTGGTACCCGCAATGTTTTAGTTCATCTATGATTTAGATTATTCCCCAGCCGGCATTATGTATCTCTGATACTCAACCTGCCTCGGTTGGAATTTAGTGCCTCGGATGGATTATTATGTATATGTACCATGCGCGCCACACTCTTAAATCATTGACCAATTGTTAGATTTTACCACTGATACACCCCTTGTACAATATATGCGATGATAAAATCAACACATTTAAAATGTTTGTTTCCACAGTGAAATATAGCATTACACTGGTAGTTTTTTTGGCTTCATATTTGCGAATGACGGTCTCCACGCCACTGCCTCGACCTCCCTCCCTCCTCAAATTAATCACCGTGGCTTGGTTAGTTTTGCGGCATTGCGTTTTTAGATGTACCCTCTTATATTGCGTTTTTAGATCTCTGTAAATTTTCTGCCTATTACAGGAACTTCAAATTGAGAAACTTGAGTATAAAATGGCTGATACTTCTTGGTTAATTCAGGAACTAATGGGCAGCCAAAGGGTGTAGAGATAAGCCATACTTTGATCGTTTGGTTCCTTGCAAAAATTGCCATGAAAATGGCTACGGTGAGGATGATGTATGATATCAAGGATCAAGGAGTGACTTCTTTCATCACTGTCCCTGTGATCATGGCTGGCCTACTGTCCTATGATAGGTATGTCATAGCGCTCCATTTTCCTGAAATCCTAGGAGTGAGCAGCTGTTGGTTCATTTACAAATCCTAGCAGTGCACAGCTGTTTAGTTATTGACTTATTTGTCCATTATATAGGACAGTAACATATGGTTCGAACGCTTTCTAATTATTTACCAATGTGCATAATCCCATGCGATTCTAAAAGCTATGCTATACGCTGAACTCGTGCTGCTCTGAATTGGTTAATGTTTAAACTGTTAGCACCAAATAAACAGTAGCCAATGGGAGATTATATTTGATTGAAAACATAGCTAGAGTAAGATCAATTTTTTTTTTTTTTTTTTTTTTGCGAAAGAGAGTAAGATCAATTGGCTGTATATAACATTCAGAATAGGTAAAGGTGAAGCAAAAAAACAAAAAGGTCTAACATTTAGAATAGGAACAGGTAAATGGATTTATTTACATTGGACCTACTGCAATCAATCAAAGATCAGTTGGCCAACAGTGAAATTACCTGAGAATATTTGTGCTTTCTTGCGGTGGTTTCGCTGATACTATATAAGTACCCATTGAGACTTCTCCAGGTGAAATCCATGTATCTCAGCATTACAAGGGTGAACTCCATAAATACATTCCATTGTTGTCAGTTCAGTGGCGATGTGGTAGGATAATCTTGCTTGACTGAATCCAAACTAAGGACTGCCATTTCAATGTCAATCCAAAATACTTATCTTCTTCATCTTGGAATCACGATATCTTATCAACCCTATGTCTATTTATTTATATTTGCTTCATGGTCCTTTGATCAACCGACATTTGACTAAATAATTAACCAACTGTTCTCTCACAGAGGGCTTTGATTCAAAGATTTTGAAGATATATATCCAGAAGGACCAGAACTTCCAACAACACCGTTACTAATGTGACGTTTGGATAGCATGTGGATATCTATTGCTTTTATTAATGACATGTTACAGGTAGATGATTAATGATATCAATTATCCATTTGATGCCTGTTGCAAACTGCACATGCAGTGACTAGGTTCGGGCAGAAGGCGCGCAGGGAGGACATGGAGGCTGACTCCTGTGAGAGCTTGTGTGCGGCCTTAGTGAGGATGACCTGAATTCTAACATGCATGGTTAGTTAACCGAAGTTGAGTGTATGTAGGTTATGGCACTGAGCCACCTGAAGTATGTTCTTCATTTGGATCTTTACAAATTGATAATCTTGAATTCTAATTGGCCAAAGAAATTTGAGTTTCCTTTCTTAATGCAAATTTGTTAAATTGGGAGATTAGCATCCTTTGACAGGATGTCATGTGCAGCAGCAGTTCAGACGTGTGTATAATGTTTGTTTTCTGAATTTTATCCGATCTTTTTCTAACTTGTTGGAGGCTTGGAGCTAAAATCTAACTTGTTGGCTTGGAGCGACGAGCTATTTAAAAAACTATACAAACATGTATATATTGGATAATAGGGCAGAGGCCGACCTCCCACAATCTCACCTAATTTGGCCTCTGTTTCTCAAGGCTTGATGCTTGCCTTGTGCCTATAGGGCATCGTGCCCTCACCAGGACACAGGATGGATAATAAACTGGTCCAGGCACCACCGTGAGGGCATCATATCACTCTTTCAGGTGCAAATTTCAGGAACCCTATTTTGCTTTCTTCTTAATCTAAATCAAAATCCAGTCGGATTTAGAATTTTTAATGCACATCTGAATGAATATCAGTATTATTTTTGGATTAGAATTTTTAGTGCAATGCAGTAGAACTCTAAGATACAATTCAGACATAACTTACAAAATGCCAGCTCGAAGAACAGGGCATACAAAATGCCAGCTTTAAGAACAGAGGTACTGCAACTTTTGCATTTCCACAAAAAAATTCTAGTAGAAATAACCCACTACTGGACTCGCCCTCTTTGCTGAGTGCCACGGGCACGTGACCACAAAGGCGGCTCTGTTGAGTGTCCTATGGACTGCATCGGTATGTTCATATGTGATCTGTACATCGACTAACTATTCTAATATTTGTTTCCTGTATATTAGCAGTCCCTATATAAGTGAGGTAATAGTTCAAATTTTCTGTTCAAAGTTAGCACCTGAGCAGGTGGAAATCATTTGTGAAGGGATTGTGAATAACTTGTTCTATTGTCTTACTACTTGGCATGTAGAGACTGGCTTTGTTTGTGTTTAATTTGCTTGCTCCACAGTAATGCTGTATTCAGAAATTCGGTCATGCTCAACAGGTAGCTCCACAAATACCGGTTCTTTAAAGATCATATTATTTTGCCGATCGTTACAAATTTATTTTTCCTTTATGATGAAACAACGCCTTACTACCAATGTTCTGATCCTCTAATCAGTTTCCTTAAAATTATTATTTATATTACATAGAAGTAGCAACAAGAATGTGATCTTGTACTGAGTTTATATCATAATTTTTAATGGACTAATGTAGCCAGTAAACTGATCCCCTTCCTACTTGAAACATGGTCTTTGCTAATAACTGATTAGATATTGTTCCAGCTAATGATTGATGAGAGGCTTCCCTACTGGATCAAAGATTTATAGTAAACTTTAAGTTGGATATTGTTACAAATTAACATTGCTTCTATCAGAAATCTTAATGAATGTGATACTCATATGGGTTGTGCATATGCTAATCACCTTTTGTTTTTGGTGCCTTGATCAAAAGGTGAGTTAGCATTGCTGTGGAAGCCATCACAACTAGCTTGGGGCAATCCAATAGATCGAAACTCCATTTATTTTACTATTCAAGATAAGCGTGCTTTTGTGTTATATAATTGTGATTGCTTCATTAGCGTTCATGTAATAATGACTATATTGTCTACAAATAGAATATTGCAAAGATCACATTCAAGACATTGTTTTTTTGTTACGGTACAACATGCGTGTGAATTATATTATAATTATTATGGTCTTTTTTCCATTGCAACGCACGAGCATTTACCTAGTGGAGTGTTAAGTATCAAGGAGGGATAGGGTTCAAGAATTTAGAAATACAAAACAAATGTGTACTAAGTAAAATGGTTGTTCAAACTTTGTAATGAGGGAGGGCTGTGGCATGAGTTACTAATAAGAAATAAATACCTCATGATAAAACACTGAGTGATTGTGTTAAAAAGAATACATATTCCCATTTCGAAAATGCCTTCTGAATGTAAAAGACATATTTTTGGAGTACCGAGCTTTTAAGCTTAGGATGGCTCTCAGATCCGGTTTTGGGAAAGAAGGTGGTTGGGGCCTATTCCGCTAAAACACTACTACAGAATTGTCCATCACTGCCGGGCTCTAACCCCCTTCACCGCCGAAAACTGAAACCGACGAACCATAGCGGTAGTGATGTGGGGTTTGAAACACTACCGGGTCAAAACACCGGCGGTGATGCGAGGAGAGACCGGTTTTGATATCGAACCGGCAGCGCAGATCGTCACCGAACACCGCCGGGTGTTCCACGGACCGACGGCATTTTTTGATCCAAGCAATGCGGGTTCGGAAGTCAGCGGCGCGAGTTGATATTGGGAGCACCGTCGGGCTTTAACGAACCGACAGAATCGCAAGGATAACACTATCGGGTTAGATTGAGTCGGCGGTGTATCGAAGAGCTAACAATGACGGCTTACTTTGGACCCGTCGCTGAACTTTACGTGAACACCGCCGGGCTGATTTCAACCCGAAAAGCGTTATTAGAGTGGAGACTATCGGTTGATTAATGCGGCCGGCGGTGATGTTTCGTCATAGAAGACGGTTTGTAATTCAAACCGATAGTGTTTGGTGTAGTTACACTACCGGTTTGTATGTCATTCACTGTCGGGCCCATGCCACCCGGCGTTTTTGTTTAAAATTTTTGAATTTATTCATGGAATTCAGCTCTTTTTAAATCCGAAAAATCATCATACGTTAATATCGTCAAAACATTACAGGATTTAATGGTTACATACAACAAAATCCACCTAATGTTCTAGAAACTAAGCCTACATAAACTTCTAAAATAAAAAGACCAATGACCATAGAGTTATAGACATAAATAAAAGCATGACATCTTTCCAAAACCAATTAAGCAGCAATTCTCGCAATCTTCATAAGTATGTGGAGTGGCTTCTCTTCAATCTTCACAAGTATGTGGGGTGGCTTCTCTTTAATTAAGCAGCAATTAGCGTAGCCTTGGACTTGAGCATAGCAATCTTCCCAGGTTAGATAGATCCCCGGTAGGCGACCAACAAACACTACGTACCACGCCATGCTTGCCTATACATGTAACCAAAATAGGATCATAATGCTATGTTATTCATAAATGTTGTACAATAAGCCAGGACATATATTTAAAATATTCAAACCGGATTTCGAACAACACTAACTCATGAATTTCATTCACAATTCGAGCACGTTGCAAAGTGACCGAGGCGGGCATTTCAACGAACACCTCAAGGGCGTGGATCGACGCACTCACCAAGCTTTCGTGCGCCTCGTGCGCTCCAATCTTGTCGTGGAGGATTTGAGGAGGACAAGGTCGCGAACGGTACGGCGTCGGGCGGTGAAGAGGAAGACGGCGTGAGACTGCGGACGGTAGAGAGGTGTGGCGGCGGTCCTCCGTCGGCGTGGAGGAAGACCAAGCTGGCGACGCGAGGCTAGGACAGCGGCGAATTAGTTCTCATTCTCATAGGTAAAAACTCGAACACCTAAAGGGATAATTAGTTCTCACCGTGGAAGGGACCGAAGGGCAGAGGATGCCGGTGCGGCGTTGAGACGTCGGAGTGGAGGAGCGCGGCGTGGGAGAACGCCGTCAAGCCTCGATTCCGCTGGAGCAGAACGACCGGGGATGCACGAACGGACGGCCCAGGCGGCGTAGGAGATGACGAAACGCGACGTTGGAGTTGGTGGTGCTCCGTCGGCGAATCCGGGTGCTCTTTTATTTGGTGGGGAACGAAATGGCGCGGTGTTCAAATGGCTTGCCAAAATTTCGCTCGGCCACTCACCTATATATATAGGCAAGGCTGGTTTGGGCGCGGTGGGGAATGAAATGGCGGAGGTTCGGATAGATTTCGAAAATTTCATCCCAATTCTATTCACATGTCGGTTATTACCCGCAACCGCAAAGGAAATAGAAATGCCGCCACTTCATGGATGATCATGTACCTTTGTGAAGGATGTGTAATCCTCCATGGTGGAAATAGTTTGAATTTTTTTTGCAGTCATGTACACCAAAAATATGACCCCACACAAGTTCTTAGGTTTTTTCGATAAATATTTTAATTACTATGATTTTCTTCGAGCTAAACGGCGACAAGAAGGCTAATTAAACCATGGAAACACAAGAATTTGTCTTGGACCTCCACGGTGATTTGCCTCCTAGGGCACATGAGACCACCGTGGAAAAGTCTAGCAAAGATTCCGGCTCTTTTCGTAGGTACGCTCGGTTCAAACTATAATTACACCGTGGCGTCGCCGCGAAAATTCAAATAAACTGGGAAAAGTACCAAACCAACTCCAAAAATCTCAAACTTAGTGGGTGCTTCCCCATTTGCATGTAAAAGGCTCAGAAAAAGTTTGAGACCACATGAGCCACAAGAACATTACAAATTAATTAGGAACCCGCTTAAACTACAACCTTACAAATAATTAACATAGTAAACACACTAATCATCATCATTGTCGTCGGGATCAATATTGGGTCCAGCTTGTGATCCATGCACACGAATGTAGTATTGTAGAAATATCGATAATTGATGTCACGGATTAAGTATCCGCTTGAGTCAATGAAGGTCAATGCCCTTATGATTGCACTCTCTCGTCCCTCGCAAGGCCGTAAAAATGCTTTCGACCATAGATATAACCTCTTGAACGACTACCGCCTATGTTAGTAAACCTTATGCGATATTGTCGCCCTTCCGTAGTTTGCTGGCCAAGGTGTGCACGTGAAGTCCCAATCGTATTCGAAGTCGGTTTGTAGCTTGGTCGAGAACGGCCGCCAAGCCACATGCAGCATAAGTAAGATCGTGGAGCAAAATCGCAAGTGGAAGAATCAAAATGAATGAGGATGATGTGAATCTATCTAATATGCATTGCCAAAATGATGAATTTAATTTATTACCACATCATCATGGTTGTAACTCCCAACATATTCGCTATATTGCCATGGGGGATATTCGAGAAGACAAAGCAAATATCTTGAAGTGCGAAAATCGTGGCACAATGTAGCAAACACGTCGAAGTGCATCTAAGCACAAGGAAACGACATGGTACTTTCGGCGTTTTGCACGACGTTCTCTCGTTTTCCCTCTCGTGTATTAGGTGGTCATTGTGTCCTGGAATCCTCGAAGGGATGTAAAAACTTATTTCACACGTATATAGTTGATGACCATGTGACGATGCTCTAGATGTCGTGGTCTCCACAAAACCAGAGATAGAGAACTAGCTAAGTGTTGTTTCTAGCCATTGTACTGGGGATAAAGTCTGTGACACATATAAATGCAACAAAATGACGTTAAGTTAAACTAATTGTCCATGTATTTGTTATAGTAAAATAAGAAATAAAAAATGTTAGAAAAAAATTACATACGATGACTGGATAAGGGAATGGCCTTGTGTCCACACCGGGGAATGGCTCATCGCCCGTGTGGAAACCTAGTTGTTGTGGTGGCGGTAAAGGCGGAGGACCGTTCATACCACCAAACGAGCGATAAAAAGGAAAAAAAGGACAAAGCTCATAAATATATATAGTATATATATATATATATATATATATATATATATATTTATATGCATATATATAGGAATTCTAGACAAGAAAAAAATATCCTTACCAATGTAATATTATGGAGCCATGAACAAATCTCCTAGAAAGAGAGAGAGAGTGAAAGAGCTGAGTGGATTTCGTCTTGAGTGGCCCGAGCTCGTGGGTGCGCGCTTGGGTATGTGTGTGGATGCGGCCGGGCGCCTTTGATTTATATCGGTTGATAAGTGCGGTATACATCACTGCCGTGTATTAAGATATACCCGGTAGTGATAACAACATAACTACCGGTTATTTGAATGGAGCCGGCAAAGAATACAATATCACTACCGGTTGTTTGTATGTATCCGCAAAGGTGAATTCACGGTGTTGTCACTTCACTTTCGGTTTGCATGCATGCATTGTTGCGATCTTTGCTGCATATGTTTGAGTAGATGCTTCACGCAAGCCGGATACCATATCATGTTCTATGTAGCATATTATTTTGAATGATTTTAGTGATATTAAGGGGATATGGATGTGAATAAAATTCATTATCTGTTCTTTTTTTTTGTTACATATATAACTTTATTTCATTCATATTAGATTTGGATATCTCATGTATTTTCTTCACAATGCAGCATATTTCATTGACGCAACCGTCTTTATTATGTTCGATCAAGGGTAAAAAATGGGAACTCAAAGATATCGAAGAGACAATCAACATTCATAACAAACAGAAATACAACAGATAAGAAATTTGATGGCGCCGCGTCTTGGGGAATGACAATCGACCGCATGCATTCCATGGCTTGTTACTATATAATTGTACACAAAACGCTATGATTTGGTATCATCTCCATCGCTAATTAACCTCTCTCTTTCCATAAACCCCCGGCAGCTAGCTTCTTAATCGGCGATGGCCGGCGTCTACACCAACGAGGACCTTCAGCTCACCGTCGCGCGCCTCCGTGATGCCCTCGAAGCTCACCCACCCGGTCGAAGAAGTCGGCCTGCCAACTGTGCCTTGGGCGTTGGTGGAGAAGGCCAACTTCTACGCCTTCAAGGTCGAAGCCATCGCCGACATCCTCGCTAGGGGATAACGGTGAGGCCGGCGGAGCTGAACGCTGGCGCTCCAGGGCGGCGGGCGGCGGGAACGCGGCCGGCAGCGGGAACGCAGGTTGGCGGCGAGGGAGGAGGCCGGCGGCGAGGAGGAGGCCTAGGCGGCGGCGGCGGAGGCGATGGCGGCGGCCGCTTTTTTTTTTTTTCTGTTTTGTAAATATATTATCTAATAATATATAATGACCCGCCGTTTTTAATTCGTCTCCTTGTGCAATCTTCTGTTTCTATCGTTTTTACTGTTCCTTCTTCATTCAACCCCGCGAGCTATCGGTTTTGCTTCCCCTCCCAAATCGCTATCGGTTCTAATTCAACCCGGTTGTGTCAATCTTCAAATCGCTTTCGGTTCTAATTCAAACCCGCGAGTGATGCATTGGTCCATCAAGACCACTTTGCCGGGAACGATTCAACCCGTGGTGATCTTAGTCTTGACTGCCGGAATTGGTCGAATCCGTGGAGTTTCTGAGTTTTCCGCGCCTGAACGGTTCATCACTGCCGGGTGAGGTTCAACACTGCCGGTGGATTAAATTCCGGTAGTGATGCCGGCGGTAGTGATGAGCGAATCTATAGTAGTGAAAAACAAGTTTCTGGATTTATTTAACATGTAAGAAGAAAACATGATACTGTAGCTCAGGTAATGAGCTCTACCTCGCTAAATATTTCATATCGCAGATCTCTAATGGGCAATATAATATGTGAAATTGGCACAAAATAGTTTTTTCTTTACTCAATGTTAATTTACAGGAGGGATGAGATACCTTTGTGTGGTCTTTACATTCATTTGGGCTATTTTTAGTTAAGTCGCTTTATGCTGCACTAGTTTTTTTTTTTTTTTTTTGGGACACGGTATAACGCAGACACTCATAACACGCACGCACGCTCACCCCTATGAATACAGTACGCAAACCCTACCCTATAAGCACCTCTGAAGGACTGAGCATCCGACAAATTTGGAGATTCCCGAAGTCACCATTGGTGCCTCGTCGTCGACGGGAATGTCACTTACCACTGAATGCATAACGCCGGTAAATCCTGTGAAGATCCCAGAAAAAGGTGCGAGTACCAAGATTTGAACCCTGGTGGGTAGCGTCCTACTGGACTATTCTACCATTGGACTACAAGCCAATTCGCACTAGTTAATAATGGTGTTCACGTGTCACAAGAAATCTAGGCTAAATTACCTTCAAGAATAAGAGTTTTTATGTGTAATTAAAATGAGTTGTGGTTTTGACAAATGGTAATCTAGCGAAACACAATTGGCAGGTAGACAAAAATTGTTGCTTCTGTCATTAGCCCGAAACCATACACCATCTGTTTTTTCAAGTGTGCTTATGCAAAGTTCTTGTGGTGGACCCTTCAAATATCATTTGGTAATAATAATTCCAGTAAACTTAGATGACATGCTCACTATTTGGTTAAAACTTTATCAAAAAAGAACTAATTGGTTAAAACTGGGAGGTAATAAACAAAACACTTTACTATTAGTTGTGGTTGCTACTCTATGTTGGGCAATATGGCTAACAATAAATGAGGTGGTCTTTAATAAAGCAAAACTAAAAAAAATTGCATGTACTCTTTAGGGGAAAGCACTAGCTACGCCAGTGGGCCACTAATTTCGTGCTCCAGCCAGTGTGTTTGTAAGTTCGGTCGTAAGCTACTCTGATAGATGATGCCAGATTTTAATCTTTTATCTAAAAAAAAATTAAACTCTTGTTCCTCAAAAAAAAATCAGATCGAAGTCCTAATATCCTGAATGGGCATCGACTTATCTGGTCATATCGAGGAAAGTCTAGGGATTGACCCTAACTGTATTAATTTTAGTGCGTATTCTCGTTCTTCAATCTCTGGCCGGTTGTGAGTATTCTCGTTCTTGCACTCTGTCATAATGTGCATTCACTGAACTTGTTCCAGTTTTCTGTTGCTTGCTGCTTCCTGTGTCACTAGTAACGAAATGATTTTGCGAGCACTTGCAAAATCTTTTCCGTGGCAGGTACTTTTTTTGCCCGTCACGGAAAATACCCCGCCACGTCCCAGTTTTTTTACGTGGCGGGCGTTTTTTGCCGTCACGGGGAAAGATGTTTTGCGTGGCGGGCACCTTAACACGCCCGCCACGCCAAAAAATCTTTTCCGTGGCGGGCGTGTTAAGGTGCCCGCCACGCAAAAAATGTTTTCCGTGGCGGCCACCTTTGAAGGCCCGTCACAGTTAAGCGAGAGGCCCAATAAGCCTAGTAGAGCCCAATAGCCATGTGCAGCTATAAAACCAAGCACTTAGGGTTTACCACTCCATCTCCACTTCCCTGCCCCCGACGCCCACCCACTCTCTCCCCTCGGTCCCCAACTCTCTCCCTCGCCACCCACTCTCTCTCCTCATCCCGCTCCCTCACTTCACCCCATCGATCCGCACCCATCGCTCCTCGATCCGGCTCCCCGTCGCGCCTCCCTCCCTCTCCTCTCCCTCCTCCCCACCCTCACTTCCTCCCCCATCCAGGGGCGGCCATGGCGGGCGGCCAAGGCGGCGCGAGGGGCTCTCTTGCCGCCAGCTCAAGGAGCGGGGCGACCTAGGCGAGGCGCGGCGGCCAAAGCGGCGAGCTCAAGCGGACCCCGCTCCAGTGGACACCGGCGTCGGCGCGAGCTCGAGGTGGACACCGGCGGCGGCGCAAGTTCCGGCCTCCGGCGGCGGCGCGTCCTTGGCGACCTCGGGCATGGCGGATCCGGCGGTCGGGCTTCTTCGGCGCGGGCGGATCCGGAGGGCGAGCTGCATCCGACGCTGCGGATCCGGCGGGACGAGCTCCATCCTGCAGCGACCTCCATCCATCGGCGGCGGGGTCCGGGGCGGGTGGGATCGGCGGCGGCGGCGGTTAGATCGGGGTCGGCGAGGTGGATCGACGGCGGCGGCGGCTAGATCGGGTCGGGCGAGGTGGATCGGCGGCGGCGGCTGGTGGAGGAACGGCGGCGGCGGCGGTGCTGCCCTCGATGGGCTCGGCGGGCCCATAGATGGGCTCAACGGGCCTGTCTAGGGTTTTTTTGCTTCTTTTTTTTTTTCGAACCGGTGGCGTGGCGGGCATCCTAATGTGCCCGCCACGAATATTTTTGTTACCGTGATGGGCATTGTAGCCCGCCACGTAAGATCACGCGATTAACCGTAACCTTTCATTAGTGACGGGCTACGATGCCCGCCACGCAAAACCATTTTCGGCTGTCACGCAAAAATCGCTTGGGTACTAGTGTGTGCAAAACTTTTGAAATCACAGAAAGCAACAAATTAATAAAACTTAATCACCCATCGACTATATGACACGTATCGTTTGAGCGGCGCTATTATCCATGTACGAAAAAAAAAACACGGTTGCAAAAGGAATGTTCATTCACTATTTCGCATGCGTCAAGGGCCACTTTTGTCTAGATGTTGGAGTAATCCCTAAGGAGATGTTCTTATTACGTAGTGAGTAAGTGTTTGTGTTTGACTAGTCGATTGCTCTTGACAGTTCAGCTGCGCATGGCAAGGAAGAAAACCCACCCTTTGCTTATGAAGCTGGAGAATGATATTGCTTGCTTCCCCATCAATGTTTAATTCAATGTCCAAACATCTATTCTGAAATGTGTGTATAGACAAATTGTTCAGTAACTTTGAAGCTAATGTTGATGTTGTGTGAAGCTGATGGGTCCGTCAGAGCGCTGTTACTTCAACAACACAATTATTGTTTAGCTTGTAAGATTATCATGACATGGTTTATGCATTCTAAGATTGCCAATATCCAGTGCAGTGAGGGACACTTTTTTAAAAAATTCCATCAATTGTTTAGTAGTTGAGTCATAGGTATGAGATGCAATTTAGCTGTCGGCTAACGATTGGCCACCAATTTGCAGAGATCGAGGGGTCAGAAAATATGTTAGTATTTTTCCTTGGCAATGCAAAGTGCACTGAAGCTTCGTTCCTTGAGTTGAGTTCAGACAAAGTTCATACTAGTTGGTTCTTATTTGGTTCCAAAAGCCCTCAAGTTTACTCTGTTCCGAATGATTCAGCAAATTGAAATGCGACACGCTTCAGGCTTCAGCTACCTTCCTTGTACTTTCACCGTACCGACGCTGAGCACCATTGATGAAAACTCATCGAGATCAGAGAACTTTTCTCGGAGGAACTAAACAATAAGTAATCTACATACGTGCATGCATCTGGCGAGTTAATAACTTTGTTCCATGAACGCTTGGATAGCCAGCTGTCCACTCTACTTTGTCGTCATTTACCACTGTAATTCTATATTAGAGGTGATGACCGCCCATGGGAGTACCATCTCCAAGGCAATTTCGGGATATAATAATGGCAAGATGAGTTCCAGTGTCAAGGGGGGTGTCCCCTAGTCAGCAAACAAGCTTCTTGCATGTGAGGGGTATGATGATCTTGTGATACGATATCTTCCATGTATATTTCTCCCGGCCCTCTCCAGTCTCATCACTACAGATCGTCCACCTCTATATAAGGACTTCTCTTCATCTTTGCTCCACAACACAGATAGGTTCAGCACCAACTCACACAGATCTTTCTGAGAGCCAAAACATAGTTTGGTCTCTGTAATCGATAATACCAGCTGCATCGATATATATTTTTGTAGCTATCACACTATCAGCTACGATGAAGGTTGAAAGCCAGATGAAGCAAATGGGGAGGCTGAACAAGTCTCTCAGGGAGAAGAGGGCCAAGCTCTACATCATCCGCCGCTGCGTTGTCATGCTTCTCCGCTGGAGTGATTGATCGATGGATTTGCCATGTATGTTACATGGCAGATCCATTGATCTATCAACCCTTGTTTCAATCCATCGGTCCCTCCGTTTTTTTGGATCTTTTTTGGCCCTGCCATTTCAGTAGGCCTTGAGATTCCAGCTTCATGGTTGCTGTTTTACATGCATTGTGCTTGGCACATGTTCATGTATGTGATCCTTCCATGGTAGCATTTTAGGAGGGACTGGTTGATTGATCTTTTCCTTCACATTTGTTTTTTCCCTGCTGCCTCTTTCCCTAGAGGATAAAGGGTGTGAGGATGCATTCAGCTACATAGTTGATGCATTTCTCGCCAACAAACGGTGAAGGTTGCTGTTGTATCGTTGCAAGAATTCCATTCCTTGAAGGCTACAAAAAACACACACATCATGTGGCCTGTTTGACCAAGATAAGAGTCAACACGATCGATGATCCATATATATGAAGCTCTCATGAATCCGATGAGATGTTGGTCGTCATGTTACCATGTGTCAAAAAGGGAGGAAACATATACTGCAAGATCATTTAGGTCTTGATATATTTTTCTAGACCTTTTTTTTACGTTGCACTGAAAGTGCTCATCTTTTGTTACTGGGTTGTATTCAAGTGATCAGCCAGAACTGTTTTGATGATACGGTACGGTGGAGATGGTCATGGATTGGCCATCTCTCCTAGTTTAAATAAGGCTGGAATGTATTCCAAATGAAAAACTATATGCAATATGGATTTCAGTTTGGCAAAAAGATTTTTCTTGAACGATATTATGTACTACTATCATGCAAAATACAGTTTCCTACATATACTCTGAGGCATTCTTGATTTCTTGAGCTATCTCACTCCAATGTCGAGGGAATTAAGATAGGGCATATCATTCTTTTAGAAATTAGAATTCTAGTATTGCTTTGGCGATTCGGCCAAAAAAAGAAAGGTCATATACTACAGTATCAAGAGTATTTCTAACTGATGTTTAGGGATCTTAGTGTTTCCTTTCTTGAATTCTCTCTGGTGTTTGTGCACAGAACTTGTAATCGTGTTGCCCATACTCTAGCAAAGCAGGTCTCAGAGAACAAAAGGGTGGGTGGGTGAGTGGTAGGTAGCCCCTCCCTGTGTTGCTTCTCTGCTGACTGAAGATTGTAATAATGCCGGTCCCTGAATCAATGAATCTCCAAGTCGAAAAAATATCTAACTCATTGTCCTCGGAAAGAGGAACCTAGGCATCCTCAAAGACAACGCAACATAGGCAACGTAGATGACTACAAAGTAGTACGTGGCATTTAGACGCACAAGAGACGGATAAATATATCATATATGCATGTGTCACAAACTTCAAGGTATGCGGAAACAAAGATAATCAATCGTTCATTCAACCCTTGCATTCAACTATGTTTAATCATACACAAATAGTAGCAACTTTGAATATTTTTAGGTATGAGTTGTTAGCCGATAAGATTCTTTATTTACAATTAAAAATACAACATAGACGCTCACCGACGCACAAACACTTGCTCATCCCTATGAATGAACATGAACATGCAAATCCTACCTATATCAGTATATCCATAGTTTGCTACTACCTCTACTTTCATAAAAAGTATATCATTCTAGCTATGCAATAAAACAAACTACATAGATTTGTTGTAAAATATTGTTCCATAGTGAATCAAATAACAATACTTATTTGGTAATCTAAATATTATGGGTATTTTTGTGTAAATTGATCAAAATGCATAGTTTGACTTAGGAGAAAACAAGAATTTAGGTGTTTTATGACATATCCAATTTATAATGCGCCCACACATATTAAGATTTGGACTTCTTAATCTTTAATCAATAATTTAGAAAAATTAATTAGTATTTTAACACAAACTATACAACTAGATTGTAATGATGCTGACAATGACATGGAAGTCGATGCAAAACCTAAAGGGGGTGAACCCTGGCCAGCTTGGAATCCACTAATCTTTGTAGCGGACAATGATCAAGGTAACCCAGCTCTTGCAGTTCCTCAGCATCCAGAAGTGCCACAAGACCTCCTTAACCTAGACCTATCTGGCTCCTCGATGAGGTTCCTTAGAGCAAATGGTTCTGATATTAACATTAAAGAAGTCATGATTCTCTCTGATGATAGCTCATCTTCAAGTGATGCTAGCTCTGTCCCCAATGAAGAAGCTACTCGTTTCAGTGCTGTCAGAGGCCTTTGTGCCACAATTAGTCTGTTCCATCGCAAAAGCATTATAGGTTGGAGTAGCCAACATGAAGCTCCTAGTTCTAGCAAGCATGTCCCTGCAAGAATCCTCATAAAGCCAATCTTCATTGATAACACTTTGCTCAATGGCAACCAGATTCAGTCTGTGACAGAACAGAATAGTGACAAGCAGTTGGTCCTCTAGCGCCCTGTTCCTGCCTCTGGGCCCTGCCATTTGTCCTGGAATCCATAGCAAGCCGCAAGATGATCCAAGCTTCCCCAACTTTATTCATTAGAGATGATGGTGTTGTCTGCTTAGAGAGTGACTCTAAGTCCGCTTCGCCCAAGAGAATTTGAATTTCAAATGGAGAGTGACAGGCCTAATCCAGAGTCATCTCTAGGCCAAATGCCGCAGCCCACTCAAGGGCAAAAGAGAAAGGGTATGTCCCTTCCCAATCTTGTTTCTGCATCTGATGCTCGCACCCCCTAACCAAACAAAATCTTCGTCGCAACTCAAGACTCTCCTCTGCTAAAGAAGGCTTCTGTTCAGTTCGAATTGACAAGGTCCCCTCCAAAAAGAGCAAAAACTAGGTTATAGAAGTTGACAATGTCACAGGTGAAGATCGACCCCTCTCTCTTGCTACTCTCCAAAAGTTGGGGCATAAAATGTGGGTGGATCCTAGTGATCTCACCGATGATGCGCTTATGCAGGCGCCAAACACCCAAGTCGTTATCAATGACGAAACTAAATAGCAGATAAGAAAGGACGGGGTGCTGATGGTGCAAGCTTTTGGAAGCAAGATGATGATGCAATCTTTTGGGAGTGGAGAAGCTTACTCTCGTCATAAGCTTCTGATTTTCTTTGCTTTATCTCGTGAACTTTATACTCAAGACAGAAACATCTCTGTTGCTCTACTTTATATTGTTACAAACCTTAAGTACGCTGTGCTTGTTTACCCTGTTTCTATCTATGAACTATCTATCCTTTATCTCGAATGGCATCTTGATGTTGAGTTTCTGTCTATGCTTATTTCATAGACTGGCTCCCTTTATTTATCCATCTGTTATGATGCTTCCTAATGACCCTAGTGGCATTAGTTTGATGTTACCACGATCCTGTTTTAAATGGGTACACGCAATTGGAATCTGTTGTGTAGGAATATTCGTGGCATAAATGATCCGACGAAATGGGATGCGATTAGGGATAAAATTGAGAAGTCAGCTTGTTCAGTTGTCTGTATTCAGGAGACAAAAAGGGAACATTTTGATATGTCCTATATTCGGAAGTTTACGCCACGTAGATTTGACTATTTTGACTTCTCTCCGTTTGTGGGAGCTTCGGGAGGGATCCTAGTTATCTGGATTGGCTTGATTTTCAGTGGAACAGTATTGGACAAACAGCGATATGGCATCACTTTTAGTTTTAAATCACAACAGAATAATGAGATGTGGAAATTTACTATAGTATATGGTCCTTGTGTTGATCCCCTCATAAGTGAGTTCATTGATTGGTTTAGGAGTCATACTATTGGTGATGAGGAAAACTGGTTGTTTGTAGGAGACTTTAATTTCTATTGATCCCTGAATAACAGTAACAAGCCTGGAGGTAATGTGGAGGATGCTTTGATTTTCAATGATGCAATTGGGCATCTGGGGTTGATAGAACTACCTCTTAAAGGCAGGTCTTTCACATGGAGTAACATGCAACGTGACCCACTGCTTGAGCAGCTAGATTGGTTCTTTACATCGCCTAATTGGACCTTGGAGTATACCAGCACTAAGGTGATACCATTAGCTAAGATCACTTCTGATCACCTGCCATGTCAAATCCCCATTGGTACCAAAATTCCAAGAGCAAGTGTGTTTCATTTTGAAAACTATTGGGCTGAACAAAGTGATTTCTTAGAAACAATGTCTTCAAGTTGGTCCTCATTCAGACCTACACAAGACAAAGCAAAGCAACGGTCAGGAAAATTCAAGACACTTAGAGCCAAACTGAAGCATTGGAGCAAAAGCATATCAAATCTCAAATTGCTTATCTCCAATTGTAATGCAGTTATTAGTGCCGTAGACTCAATAGAAGATCAAATACCTCTGTTCAATCTAGAAAACAATCTCAGGAATGCAAATAAAAAAGATATTTGTCCAACCTTGTCTAAAAAAATACGAGAATATGTACTGGAGAAACAGGTATATGGTTAATAGGATTAAGTTTGGTGATGAATGCACCAAATTCTTCGATGCCATGGCCACTATTTCATATAGGAGGAACTCAATTGCACAATTAAGAAATGATCAAGGGGACCTAGATATCTCGACCATGAAGGCAAGGCAGGACTACTATGGTCTTCATTCAGACACCGGATGGGTACCACTGCTTCTCTAACAATGCTATTTGATCTAGTCTAGTTGGTTCAACCAGTGGAAGGACTGTTTCATCTCAGTGACCCATTGGAAAATGATGAAATTGATAGAGTCATTAGGAAAATGCCATCCGACAAGGCTCCAAGACCTGATGGGTTTAATGGGTTATTTATGAAAAAGTGTTGGTCTATTATCAAGGTAGTTTTTTATGAGTGGTGCACTCAATTCTACAATGGCCAAACCAATCGGAAAGTCTTAACAAGTCCTTCATCACTCTAGTCCCAAAGAGGGACAGTCCCCGAGACTGACTGGGGATTTCGGACCCATATCACTAATGAATATTTCGCTGAAGATCATCACTAAAGTTCTTGCTGATAGATTGCAATCTATTATTTTGGAAATTGTTCATCAAAACCAATATGGATTCATTAGATTAAGGACCATACAAGACTATCTTGCTTGGAGCTTTGAGTATATACATCAGTGTCAACAATTAAGAAAAGAAATCATAATCCTCAAATTGGACTTTGAGAAGGCCTTTGACACTGTAGAACATTCATCTATTATACTTATGATGACACATCTGGGATTCCCTGTTAGATGGATCCAGTGGATTCAGTCCATCCTCTCTTCAGGCTCATTTGCAATGCTCTTAAATGGAGTGCCCGGCAAGTTTTTAAATGCAAGAGGGGAGTTAGACAAGGAGATCCATTGTCTCCCCTATTATTTGTTCCGGTAGTTGAATTGCTTCAAATCATCATCAATGATGCAAAATAGATTGAACCTTCTTTGTCACTGCACCTCAACCCGATGAAGCCTTTCCAATAGTGTAGTATGCAGATGATACATTTGTTCTTACAAGCTGACGCCCCACAACTCATTTTCCTCAAGGTTGTCCTTAGAACTTTGCTGAGTCTACAGGGTTGAAAGTAAATTATGCAAAATCACACATGTATCCCATTAATGTAGATCAGTCGAAGCTAACTTTTCTGGCCAACACTTTTGGTTGTGACATTGGCTCTTTGCCATTCACATACCTTGGACTTCCCATGGGAACCACTAAGCCAAGATTTGAAGATCTAACTCCAATAATGGATAGAGTGGAAAGAAGATTATCCGCTTTTCAACATGGATATCTCATATAGGAAGACTACAAATGGTTCAATCTGCCATCACCCCAATTACCACATATGTCATGTGCACCATTAAACTTCCAAGAGGAGTGGTAGAGTATGTTGATAGGGGTAGGAAGCAGTGTTTATGGAGGGGGAATTCAAATAAGAAGAAAGGTGGTAACTTAGTTGCTTGGCCAACAGTCCAGTTACCAAAAGATAAGGGTGGTCTTGGTATTATCAACCTAAGACTACAGAATGATGCACTTCTAATGAAACACCTGAATAAGTTCTATGATAGAGCTAATATTCCTTGGGTAAGAATGATATGGTCCAAGTACTATCAAAATAAAATACCACATGCCAGTAGAGAAGTTATCTCCTTCTAGTGAAAAGATGTGTTCAGATTGAACATCCTATTCAGGGGCATAGCTAAATGTGAGATTGGAGATGGAAAATCAGTTTGCTTCTGGGATGATCTTTGTACAGATGACATTATGTCCAGAAAATACCCAAGACTTGCCTCCTTTGCCAAAGAGGACGACTCATCTTTATATGACATCATGCAAGCCAAGACCTAGATTCTATTTTCTTCCTGCCACTATCAAATGAGGCTCATGGGGAGCTAGAAATGATTCAAGAACAGCTGCAAAACCTCGGGATATGATGAAAATGATACTAATAAATGGCTGCCAATATGGGGAAATAGGTATAGTTCCAAACAATACTATACTTTTTGTTTTAAGGAGATTGAAGCCCATCCAATATTTAAAGTGTTGTGGAAGTCATGCTGCACCCCAGGAATCAAGTTCTTTGTTTGGCTAATTCTGGTGCACAGGTTAAACAAGAAAGATATGCTCCAAAGAAGACATCTTACTATCCAAGGTCCTAACATCTGCATCATGTGTAAAATGGGAGTGCCGTAAACCATTGAGCATTTGTTGTTTGATTGGCCCCTTTGCCCAAAATTGCTAGCACCGATTGGGATTCTCCGGGATAGAAATCAATCTGCGGCACATGATCATGAATGCTCGAAAGCAAGCCACACAACCCCTTTCTTCACAAAGGCATCTATGATAGCTGCATGGGAATTATGGAAGCTTAGGAAGGACAAGGTTTTTCAGAGAAGAGAACCCACATCAGCAATTTGGAGTCGAAACTTTAAAGCTTAGGGGTATTTGCAATCCATTAGATTCAGGGGATGACTTAAAGTCGGCCTTCTGTGTGTGGCTAGATGCTTTCAGTTAATTTCAACTATGTAATCTTGTAACTCTTTATTTAAATTAATGAAAAGCTCAACTGTGGGGACCTCCCCACAGTATTTTTGTGTAAAAAAAAACATCAACGTCTATTATTTTAACTTGTATGAGTACGAGTCATAATTAACTCCAAGACAAGTAATAAAAGTGGGGCCAAAAATAACTCTCAAGCCCTTGGGCGGATAGTTAGGAAAGGTGGACCAAAAAAAAGAATGAAATTTTTAGTTATGTAATATCAGGCATAGATATAGATATAAGTTGTTGGGTCCCATGTTTCGGGCACATATACTATGTTGACAGGCTATGTATAGCTTTACGTTTTCAAAGTCAGTGATTCGTCCTATAGCTAAGTACTCCCACTATCAAAAAATGCAATTACGATATGCATTTTGATTAAATCAGCTCAACTTTGACTATGTTTATATTAATAATATTAGCATTCGTATCATTATAAAAAATATATATTCTATAACTAACCTAACGATGATGCATATTAGTATTTCTCATATGAAATTAGTCCAAGTTAAAACTATTTAACTCCTAAAACGAGAATTACATTCTTTGGGGGACGAAGTGATTATCTTTTTTTTTTAGAATTACCATAGTACAACGTTGATGTCCACGGCATATGAACACTCACCCCGATGAACATACATATGCAAATTATACCTCTATGATAAAAGTTTGGAATCGAACACAGAAACACTTGAAGAGGATCGCGCATAGTATGCCGTGTCTCACATTCAGGCCAAAAACATAGAGCTACCATCAAGCGTCCGCATCAGCTCGAGTATTGGTGTTGGCCTTGCAGTGTGTCAAGAGCTTACACACACGGCGACTGCTTGCTCTGCCAAAACCATAGAGCTGCCACGTAGAGCTACCATCGTACGCGCGTTGTGAGCCAAGGAAACAAGCGTTGCAGGCATAAAGTACATGCCTGCTTAGCTTTTGTCACACCCACAAAAATCAGAAAAGTGACTTTTGCAAGCTTATTAGGTCAGTCAGTCTCAATAGAGTGTTTCACTTCCGGTTTCCATGAGGATTTCACACTGTTTCTAATACATGGGAAACGACGCTCAAGGGTTTCACCATGGTGAAACGTTTCCCTTCTCTCTCCTCACAGTTTAATGCAAAAAAATGAATTTCTACTGATATGACACCTATTTAATGTGCACGAGCACGAAACATCCGTAAAACCCCAAGACTGGCCTTAGCAGCCTGCATCGGCAGATGAGCAAGGTTATAGTCCTTGGTGCATACGGGGGCTGTTTATTTTTTTTTTCTGAGGCGAAAGATTATAGCTGCCTCCGATGGTGGTGCCCTCAGTGTTCAAAGACCAGCTTTGTATTCCCTTGTATGAGCTATAAAGGTCCTAGGATTGCTTTGCCTTATTGGACAGATCGATTTGCTTCGCAGATGACAACTTCATCAACAGAAGGAAACCGCAGTGTCAATACAATATGGTCGATCGCATCAATTTTTTTTACCATGAGGTACGTACATGCATAGAAACGAATGCATTACGCTAGGCAACAACTAGGCACCTGGTGGAGGTCAATGAGGCGACGCGTCATCCCTCGTCCGACGATCGGCGGCGATGGAAATAGCAAATTCAGAACTCACATGACGACCGCCACGTACTGCGGCATGAACGCATGGCTAGCTCGGTGTGAGACTGCGCGTACGCGCTCCCAAGTCCCATGTGCACGCGCCCTCAAGCCCAGCAGGCGCGCGCATGGCGGCGCGTGATGTCCCTGTCTTGTACTGGTGCTGCTACTGCACGCTCGCAGTCTCCGTCTCCGTGCGCGCCGCTAATCTCGCGCTCTCCTGCTTATTCTGGGACCTGCTGTCGTCCCACCAGCCTCCATCACTCCACGTACGCGCGGGCAGGGACCTCGTCAACCGCTCAAGATGGCGCCGCTCCGGGAGACATGGTGCTCGCTTGAAGCGGCGGCCATGTTGGGAGGCGCGGTCTGCGTGGTTCGCATGCTGATTTGGCTCTGCCTGCTGATTGGTCAAAGCAAAGCGGACTCCTCGGCCTGTTTCATCAGGGATCCCTAGGATGAAGTGATGAATAAGCTGATCGATGCTTTGTCCCGTTGAAGAGGCCTCAGGTACGCTGGTGGCCGATTGGTGTCGTCAACCGGCCGGGGGCTCTAGGGACAAACTGTATCATCGTTGATTTGCATACCTGCGATGTTTAATCGCGTATTTTCAGCAACAAATGTCGTGGAGTTCATAGTCAAACATGAGCGCGTGCACGACCTCGCCGTCTCGCGGTTCGCAGATCGAGCCTCGCAACACAGCCGAATCGAACGACGACTCACTCCTGTGCGTTTGCTGAGGAAATTACTCATCAACAAGAGTAGACACTAGCTGTACTTCTGCCTAGCCGATGAATACAGGGTCTCTTTTGGAATGAAGGGTTTTCAAACGACCTAGAAACGTTTTCTCAACTTGCTGTTTGGAACAACCAAATTAAAATTTCCACTCCTTTCCTAATTAAGGAAGGTACCTTGCTTTACAAAATAAAGGAAAAAAACACATGCAAGGAAATAAGGAAAAATTCCTGCAATATTTTCTCAAGTTCTGAAACTTGGGATGTTACTTCTTGGGCACATGTGACATTCTCCGTGTAATAATCCTGTAGTTTTCTATTTTTACTGTATATTGAAGTCTCTATTTCTATAGCTTATCTATCTTGCATGGGCGGATGGCTTTAAGTAATGTGGACAGCTGACTTGCTACAATGTGGGAGTGTTTGGGACTGCTCCGCTCCACCTCTGTGTTCCAAACACCTTTCGCTCCAAGAACTCTACTTCAAAAAAATGTGGAGTTGAGGGTCAACTCCACGTTTTTTTAGCACCTCAAGAGGTATTCTAGTTTTTGAAGTTTTCTACTTCCTTATGGAGTTAAGGGATAATTATTCACCTTGTCATTCATTAATGAGATAATTAGGTATATGGCCCTCAAAAAAAGTTGTCTTATGTTGGGGAGGGACCCTCGCCAAGGGACCCCCAAGAGCTCCTGGGCCCAAAGCGACACCCCCACAGGCGCGGGGGCAGCGGAGGCCAACTTGACACCCCAAGCAGCGCTGGGGGCAGCAGGGCAGGAGCAACACCCCGCAGGCGCTGGGGGCAGCGGAGGCCAAAGCGACACCCCCGCAGGCGGGGGGCAGCAAGGGGCAAAGGAGCAACACCCCGCGCAGGGGGGGCAGCGGAGGCCAGAGATTCGCACTCCTCGCAGGCGCTGGGGGCAGCACGGGCAGGGAGCAACACCCCCGCAGCACGGGGGCAGCGGATGCCGAGACGGCACCCCGCAGGTGCGGGGGGCAGCAAGGGCAGAGCAACACCCCGCAGCGCGCTGGGGCAGCGGAGGCCGTAGACGGCACCCCGCAGCGCGCGGGGCAGCAAGAGCAGGAGCAACACCGCGGGCGCGGGGCCGGAGGCCGAAGACGACACCCCCGCGGATGCGAGGGGGCGAAAATGCAAGAGGATCATCTCCGCGAACGCAGGGAGCGGCGGAGCCCTAGCGGTCTCGTGACCAAGCGGCGGCGCAAGGAGGGTGGAACCCTACGAAGCCTTAGGCGCGTCGGACGAGTGTTTTTACCTCTTCACCCCCTCGATGGGGTTTGTACCGGTTGCCGCGCGGCCCTAGACGTAAGTGGCAAACATGCCTTGTCCCGATTTGTAACTACAGTAAATACCGACCGGACGCCTATAAATACGGACGGACGGGGGCGTATGGAGGGGACGGTTGGTAAGCCCTTTTATGACCTATCAATCGAAAAGACATTCCCTCGGGATCACAACTTTTGTCCACATCATCCACGTGGGACTCGCTCGTGAGTCGTGTCGTTCCCTCTCTCCTGTGGGAAACCCTCGCCCCTCCTCCTGCCACCCACGTGGCAAAGGCCAGAGGGGCGGTGTGTACCCCACGGGGCTTGGCGCCCGTCCGTGGGGGACCGACATGAAAAGCCATGCCGCGTGAACACCCGGGCAATACGAGGGGGCTGGGCACCCCGTCGGAGGCCATCCACCGCCCCCCGCCCGGGGCTCAACCCCCGCCGGCCGAACCGCCCCCGCCCCGGGACCCTACCGACCTGGGGCCGAGCCCGCCGCGCCTACCTTTTGCCTCCGGGACGGGGGCCCAACCCCTCCCCACCGCTGGGGCCAGCGCTGGGCCCCCCCGCCGAACGTGTCCAGGCCACCGAGCTCCGGGACCCGGCCGTCATCACGGAGGTCCCACAAAGCCGGGGCTCTGGTGCAAAGAACCACTACGTCAACCACCCCAAGATGCGGGACATCCTCGGGGCTTTCCTGAGGGGCCGCCGAGGGGCTAACCGAGGACGATGAGGACGAGGAAGCGGCAGGACAAAGAGCCCCTCAGCGCCACACAGCACAGATCGCCGAAAAGCGCAGGCAGCCGGAAACCCTCGACCGAGGCGCCGCCACGCACCATCAGGGACCAGGCCGAGGCGCCGCCGAGGGCAGCCGATGGGCTGGAGCAGCACCGGGCGTCGCGCTGGAGATTCACGGCCACATGGGGCCCCTGCTCGCCCTGCAGCATCAACCCTTACCTCGACACCCACCCCCACCACCCCCCGCCGCCACCAATACCCAACCCACTCCGCCGCCACAAAACACCCCACCGCAAGCCGAAAAACACGCGCTCCCTCCGCGCGGCTATGTTCCGCCGAACCCCCCACCGACCACCGAAAACCGTCGCGAGCCGTCCAACAGCCACCACGAACCCCCACTACGACCCCGCATCCCCACTCATTCGCCCTCCACCGGGCGGGAGTGGCCCGCCTCGCATAACCCCCACCACCCGCCAAGGTATACAGGCCAGACCGACCCCGACAGTTCATCATGTCATATGAGGTCGCCGCGGGCGGCGCGTCTGAGGAGACGAGTCCACTATGGCGAAGTCTTTTCGGCCATAGTCGCGAGGGACATCGCTCAGTCCTAGTACTCAACATTGCCCCCAAACTCCATCAGAACTGGTCGGAGTCTCTGCCGGCATCGCAAACAAATTTCAAAGGGGGTAGACTCGGCCACGGCCAACTCCACCGAGCTCCTCGCTGTCATACGTAAAACCAACCGAACCCCTGAGAGATTGGTGGCGGAGGTTCCTCCATACCAAAGCAAGGACTGAAGGCGTGACCGACCAAAGCGTCATCATGGCGGTCTTGGCCTGCATAAGGCCGGGCCCTTGCCATTCCAAAATTGAGAGGAGCCAGCCAAAGACCCTAGCGGAGCTTCATGTGATAATGGAGAAATATTGCAGAGCCGACACCAGCCACAAAGCAAAGCTCGAGGCCTCCCGGCCACAACCCCAGCAGCCCGCAACCCCGCAGCAAAGACCGCCAAGGTCAGAACACTTCGCTTACCCAGACCGCGCCAGGGTCGCGGCGATAGACACCGCGCCCCCGCCCGAAAGCAGAGCAAACCACCCCGTTAAACCAACCTATCGGCCAAGGGACCAACGGCCGCATAACCCGGGCCGAGACGGCATCGGGGCCCGTCCCAACAAAAGCAACCCTATTGCCACTATTGCGGGGTAGACAAGGGTCACTACACCAAAAGTGTCCATACCGCCAAAGGTAAAGAGTTCATGGACAACCAGCTAGCCTCCCAAAGAAACCAACCGCCCGGATCAATCACACCGGGAGGCCCCCAAGAGCCCCCCCGCGACACACCGCCCATTACTCTTACACCCCACGCCGAACTATGGAACCCCCTCCGTACCCGGCTTCAAATATCCCAAGATTCAACCAGCCTCCATTCCATCACCACCCACACAACCAACCCCGCCGGCGGCCGCCTACACACAAATTCTCACCCCCCAGAGATCCCGAGCCAAGATCACCCCGGTCCCGCATTGCCACCACCCCCCGCCACTCCCAACCTTGCCACCACCACCACCCCCCGCCACCACCAAGAAAGCAAGAAATGCCGACCACTCTAAACAACCCAACCTCCGCTTATGGTGAGATCCCGGCCATCTCCGGGGATCTAACGAAGACCACGGCAACAAACGGCAGAGAAAAGAGTACCGCCGCGGGGGTGCATCACGCGGCCGCGGAGGGCCCCCCACAAGAACAATCAATGGTCCCATGTCCCGATCACGCTCAGCGCAGCGAGACATGAGGCTCAACGATTACCCCCACACCGACGCGATGGTAATCAAGACAACCGCCGCAGTTGGATCGTAAAAAAAAATCTTGGTTGACACGAAAGCTCCGCGGATATTCTCGTTCACCTCCACCTATGACCGCATGAGGCTCGACCGCAACCTCCCGGAGCCCGCGGAAACCCCCTCTTTGATTCGGAGGCCAGCAGGTCGAGCAATAGGAAGATAACCCCTGCTAGTCACCTTCGGGACCAGCCCCCACCCTCGGACCGAAAATATAACCTTCGACGTGGTTGACATGCACTACAACTACAATGCGATCTTCGGGAGGGGCATCATCAACGCTGTTTCGGGCAAGAATCCACCCGGCTATCTCGCATGAAAATGCCATC
The DNA here is from genome assembly GCA_015847255.1 of Hyparrhenia diplandra. Taxonomy (NCBI): domain Eukaryota; kingdom Viridiplantae; phylum Streptophyta; class Magnoliopsida; order Poales; family Poaceae; genus Hyparrhenia; species Hyparrhenia diplandra. The sequence continues at coordinate 93,058 of JADLZK010010853.1, read as the reverse complement.
GACACGGAGTCATAGCAGTTTTTCGGGGACCGTGACCTCGCAAAGGACCGCGAAGGGGCAGTGCCCCCGGCAAGTGAAAACGTGCATGCCCTCGAAGAAGATAGGGAAGACAAAGAGGAGAAGGAAAATAAGAAAGAAAAAGTGGACCCCGAGGAGGAACAGATGCAGACCCCACGCCGCACAACCAGTGGAGGAAACCAAGCAAATCAGGCTCTTCCCGAATGATGAAACCAAAGTAGTGACTATCTCAGCAATGCTAGACCCCGACTTCGAGGCAAACATCACCCGGTTCCTCCGCGACCATCTGCGATGTTTTTTTCACCGGTCGGCCGAGGACCTCCGTGGTGTCGACCGCGATAATCGAACACAAGCTTAACATCAAAGAGGGAGCAACCCCTTGCAAGCAAAAGCACCGGCAAATGTCCGAAGAAAGAAAGCAGGCAGCGCAAGTCGAGGTCAATCGCCTCCTAGACGCCAAAGTGATAAGACCAGTAAAGTATCCAACCTGGCTATCTAACGTGGTCTTGGTCAAAAAAAGCAAGCCTCTCAAAAGACAAGGCAGAACCTCCGAGGTGGAGAATGTGCGTGGACTTCACAAGCCTCAACAAGGCATGTCCGGGGACGATTTCCGCTACCTCCCCGCATCATCGGGCCAGATGCGGCCGCGGGTGCGAAATGCTATCGCTGCTCGATTGCTTCTCGGGGTACCACCAGATCTGGATGAGCAAAGAGGACGAGGAGAAGACCAGTTTCATAACACCCACCGGCACATACTGTTTTTGGGGGAGGATGGCGAGAAGGCCTCGAGAACGCAGGTCTACTTTCGCAAGAATGACCGCGAAGTCCTCGCGGCACGACAAGGCAATTTCGCCTATGATGACGACATTGTTGTACGAGCAAACTCCGGGCAGACCATATAGCAGACCTCGAAAGAGCCTTCCTGAAACTCCACGGGGCCAGGCTCAAGTTAAACCCCGCAAAGTGCGTCTTCGAGTCGATGGGGGTAAGTTGCTTGGGTGCCTAGTCTCCGCAAGGGGCATCGAAGAACCCAACCAAGATTCAAGCAATCACTCAAATGGAACCCTCGACGAACAGAAATTGGCACAACGTCCTCGCGGGCCGCATGGCCTCCCCGAAAGCGATTCATCTCGCGTCCGCAGAGCGGGCCTACCTTTCTTTCGATACATCGAGGGCATCGGAGCCTTCAATCCGGGTCCAATACAAATAAAGAAGCCTTCGACGATCTCAAGCATTACCTCCTCAACCCGACAACCCTCGCAACACCAGAGCCGGGCGAGGGCCTCCTCCTCTATGTAGCGGCCTCCCCGCACGCGGTAAGCGCTGTCCTCGCCAAGGAAGTCACCGAGCAGCACCAAAAAGCACAACTCCCCCATCTACTATGTATCGAAGTCCTCGAGGGTCCTAAAAAGCAACTACACCGAAGCTAGAGAAGGTGGCATACGCCGCCGCCATGGCCGCAAGAAAGCTTAAGCACTATTTTCAGTCACACGAGATCACAAGACCGCCTTGCTTCCCCGTTAGAGAATATTTTCGAAACCTCGAGTCGCTGGGAAGGATAGCACGCTGGGCTTACGTAATCGGTGATCACGCCGATCAAGTTCGCGGGCGTATCAAAGCAATCAAGTCTCAAGCCCCTCAGACTTAACTGACCGACCCCCGACGTATACAATCAGGCTCGCGGTTGGACCCAATTTGGACAGCATACACCGATGGAGCATGGGGCTCCGCGGGCGCGGGGATCGCAGCCATCCTTATCTCGGCCGTCCGGTGTAAAGCTCCGCTACGCAAAATGAGGTTGGAATTTCCATGCACCAACAACATCGCAGAATCACGAGGCAGTTCTATTGGCCCTAAACAAGCTTCGGCTCTATCGGCAAGAAGGGCCATCATCGGAAACGTAGACTCAAGTCGCCTCGAGGCCATGTCGAAAAAGCCGCAAAGCCCGAACCCGTAACTACGTATACCTCCTCGGGGGTCCGTAAAAACGGAGGCCTTTTTTCTTGGCATCACAACAAAACCATAGCGGGGAGGGACAACGGTGAGGCCGACGAGCTAGCAAAGGCAAATACGGTAATGCAAAACCCGCTACCCCCGGGCGTGTTCTCACGAGGTCCTAACAAAGCCGGCCGTCGAAGGGTCCCCCCGCCAAAGACCCAAGTTTGTGAACGCCATAGCAAGCGAAGATTGAGGGCCCCGCTAATAGCATACATCAAAGGCCACCTCGAACCCGAGTCAAGGGAAGAGGAAAAAAGGATAGCACGTAAGGTGCGGGGATACGTAATGATTGGCGAGCAGCTCTACAAGGCATCGATCCACAGCCGTGGCTCAAGTGCGTACGCCTTCCGAGGGAAGAGCAATCCTCAGCAGTGCACGAGGGCATCTGCGCTCACACAATGGACCCCCGCGCGACCGGTTGGAAAGGTGTTCAGCAGGTCTTCTATTGGCCCACCGCATTAAGTGACGCCGAAAAATCTTGTAAAACGCTTGCGGGGTTGCCAACCAATGTACCCATCACTCAAACCTCCCCGGGCGCCAACCACACCAATGTGCCCAACATGGCCCCTCCAGAGATGGGGAATCGACCTCGTCGGGCCAATGCCAAAGAAAGACCAGAAAACCTCCGCTACGTAGTTGTAACTATTGAATACTTCACAAAATGGATCGAGGCCCGCCCCTAGCAACAATAACCTCGCGCTCGCTCGCGAAAATTCTTCCGCAACAAATCATTTGCCGCCGAGGTCCCAAGAGAAATCACAGAGACAATGGCACACAATTCGATTGCGAGGCCTTCAAACAATTCGCTTCAGTTTGGAACCAAGATACACTTCGCCTCCGTCGACACACCCCGCCTAACGGCCTCGTGGAGAGGGCCAACGGCACAATACCGCAAGGCATCGGCTAAAAATTCGTGGGGCAAGCCAAGGGGTACACGGGCGAGCATCTCACACCGGTGGTCCGGTCACATAACACCTCCGAATGCAGAGCAACAAAGTTCACCCCATTCAAACTACTGTTCGGGAAGAGGCCGCGGCTCCCGGAGGAGCTAACCCACGGCTCCCCAAGAACAACCCTCGCGCCAACAGAAGAGAACCCCTCGCCGCCCATTGACCTTGTCGAAGAAGTCCGCAATCGAGGCCGTCCTCAACCTCCGCTCATACCAAAGAAGAAACCCGCAAATGGCGTGACAAGAAGGTCAAGCCTCATGACCTCGCAGCCGGGACTTCAAGGCCATCGAAAAAGCAAAACGCCAAATGGCGTGCAAGTTTGTAGCCAAGTGGTCGACCCTTCCTTGTCACAAAGTCGACAAGACCCGGCTCAGATCACCCGCAAGACCTCGATGGAAACGACCTACCACGCACTGGAACATAGACGACCTCCGCAAATACTACCCATAGCGGCGCCACACCTCGGCGTTCACGAGCTGTAAGATTTCCCTGTTCATTTTCATTGTTCCTTTCTCTATAAGTTTCTTGTAAGACTGTATCATGTAACCGGGCTGCACTCTTTTTCCTCGCTGAAGGGCGAGGTTTTTTAACGAGGCAAAGACCCCATTTTATCAATATATGCAGATTTTTCCCCGAAAAAACTTGTCTCCGCTATGTTTTCAAAACACAACGCCGAAAGGGGCGGTTGACCCTCCGCCCTCATCCAGCCGCATTCGACAAGGATGATTGGCCCCGCCCGGCTTAGCTTCCGCCCGGCCCAAAGCTAGCCAAACATGCCAGGCTGCGCAAAAATCAAACCCCCGACGCACCCCGAGTATGGGCCGTCGCGAGGAGGTACAAAAAGATGCGCACCACGGCGAGAACGCGCGGCTCGCAAAAAACCAAACCCCGACGCTGACCCCGAGTATGGGCCGTCGGGAGGTGACAAAAGACGCACCCCTGTAAAACGCGCTGGGGCTCGCAAAACCAAACCCCGACGCGGACCCCGAGTATGGGCCGTGCGGAGGTTAAAAAACGCGCCCCTGGCGTAATGCACCAGGGGTCGCCAGAAACCAAAACCCCGACGCGGACCCCGAAAAAGGGCCGTCGCGGAGGTACAAAAAGACGCGCACTCCCGGCAAAACGCCGCCAGGGCTCGCAAAAAACCAAACCCCGATCACGGGCCCCGAGTATGGGCCGCCGCGGAGGTACAAAAAAGACGCCAAGACCACGGCAAAAGCCAGGGCTCGCAAAAAACCAAACCCCAACGCTGCCCCCCCGACCGCGGACCGCTGGGACACAAAAAAGCACACCCGCAAAAGCACGCCCGGGCGCAAAAACGCCAAAAGTTCCATTCACGCCAAGTACAAAGACTGTGGACACCACCAGTGTAGATCACCCTGGCATAACGCATTAAATGGTCCCGCCAACAAAAGGAACTTCACTACCCCTCGCAGCCAAGGACACCCACCTAAAAGTCAAATAAAGGGCTACCACCACCGCACAACCCCCGCACCACTATAAAACCAAAGACCACCACAAAACCACCACAAAACCCACAAGCCAAGAAGAGGCACGCCGGTAAGCAATGCCCCCAGAACTAGCAAGCCCGAAGTCCTACAAAGGCGAGCCGCCACAAACCTCACAATAATCAACGCCGCAATCACACCCCGACAATCGCAATGGAAAAATGTAAAGCAAGAAAGAACTAGCAAAGGCAACAATGGCTCCCCACGCACACAACCACCGTGAGCCGCCCAACAACCCCCAGCGCTTGAATCCATCGCTCACCGAGCCTAGCCCCCCGGGCCGGCACCGCAATGGAGAATGTAACATCCTTCCGAGCGGCAAGGCGCCAAAGGAATCAAAGTTCCAAAGAAGCCGCCCGGGGAGCCCACCTATTAGAAGACCCCCAAGACAACGCAGAGCCGGGCACAAACTCCCAAGACCCCTCACAAGACAACGCAGAGCCGCAGCCGCAAAACTCCCCGAAGACCCCACGCACAAAGACAGAAGCCGCAAACAAGGGACCCCGCACCAACCAGGGCCTACAAGAAGGGCATTCAGCCGCAAAGTTTCCGAACCATCACCCCGACACCACATCGACCAACCCTCGAGAACCCTCGGCGCCCCAGAGCAGACAAGAAACCCCACATCCACACAGGTAGGAATAGGAGGCCTCGGGAAAAGCCACCTAGCAGGCAACCCTGCTCAACCTAGAAACCCAGGGTAACCTTGGGCAATCTAGTAGAGAAGCTTAGCTAGTCGGTTTCCTCTCTCCGCAAGCAAGGAAAGCATTGTGGATAGCCAATTCACTTCGCACGACACATGTATCTGCCCCACCGAGGAACCGAAAAATTACCTTTTTTCCACTCTCAGCAACTAAAACTTCGAAAAAACAAGCGAGCCTCGTTACAAGAAGCAGAGGGCGTCGCCGCGACTTCGTCTACGCAACTTAAACTTCGCAAAAAAACAGCGAGCCTCGCTAAAAAAAGCCGAGGGCGTCGCCGCGCAACTAAACCTTTCGCACAAAACAACGAGCCTCGCTAAAAGAAGCAGAGGGCGTCGCTGCGCAACTAAACCTTCGCAAAAAACAAGCGAGCCTCGCTAAAAGAAGCAGAGGGTGTCGCGGCGACTTCGTCTACGCAACTAAAACTTCGAAAAAAAACAGCGAGCCTCGCCAAAAAGAAGCAGAGGGCGTCGCTGCGCAACTAACACTCCGCAAACAGCGAGCCTCGCTAAACGAAGCAGAGGGCGTCGCTGTGTAACAGATACCCCGCAAGCAAGCGAGCCTCGCTAAAAGAAGCAGGGGGCGTCGCTGCGCAACTAAACCTTCGCAAAAACAAGCGAGCCTCGCTAAAAGAAGCAGAGGGCGTCGCTGCGACTTCGTCTACGCAACTATCAAAAACCCCGCCAAAACAGCAAGCCTCGCAAAAAAAAAACGTGAATAAAACGTCGCTGCCACAACAACCCCGCGAAGGGGGACAATTTTACAACAACCCCGCGAAGGGGGATAATTTTACAACAACCCCGCGAAGGGGGACAATTTTACAACAACCCTGCGAAGCGAGTCAATCCGCACGGCAACCTCAAAAAAGAGACGTGTCCATGCCAAACGCCCTCAATCACGAGATCCGGCTAGCCATCTCCTCAACAAACCTCTCCAACACTTCTTCCACGAGGATCACCGCCACCCGCTCCACCCGAACTCCGCCCGTCAACCACCTCGGCGTCAAGAAATCGAACCCCCATCTACTCCTCCCGACCAACCACCCCCCCCACCACCTCCTCGGCAAGGCAAAGCGGCCCCCACAAAGCGAGCCGAGCCCGCCGCGATAGGGAGCGCCCCGAAGAATCCTCCCCGAAAAAACTTCGCCGCGGTCTCGAGCATCCAGTTCCAACTGCTCAGTCTTCGGCACAATCACTGCACCCTCGCTATCCAGCTCAAATCCAACCTCGCCAAGGGCGATCGCCACAGCTTCTTCGTCCCCAAGGTCCTCGTCCAAAACGACCAAGGAGGGCCCTGCCCCAAACACCACGCGCTCAACTTGGCGGTCTGTCAGATCATACTCGCGCCAGAACGCCCCTGCAACCTGATTCTTAACATCGTATCTCCGAGTGCGCGCCCACCAAAAGGCCTCGCCCAGAGCCGCCGGGTCCGTCATCGCATGGACCCAGGTCTCCCCGAGATGAAGATATCTTGATAGTTCATCATCGGGGGGCGACGTTTCACCGCACGCCAAGAGCCACCCGGGATCTGCTTGCGGCGGTGCAAAGGTTAGAAAGCCATACCCCGGAAAATCGCAAACACACCCTCGCAAAACATCAAATCTACGTCATAAAAAGATACACGCATCCACAGCAGAAATGAGCGAACCAAGTTAACTATCCTCCACCACCAACAAGACCAAAAGTCACACAAGACATCTCAAGATCCTTTACAAAAAGCCCCCGAACAGGACCAGCAACCCTATACAGTGCTAAACAAGTCACTCCTGAGTGGCTCCAACTTGGCCAGGGGAGGAAGGCCCCGAGCCATCCGCAGCGACCCCAACTTTCTCCCGAGGCTCAGCGCCATCACCATCATCATCCGCGGCCCGCTCCTCGTCATCCGCAGCGGCGCCCCATCCACGAAACCGACCTCCGCGCCGGCAGCCCGCGGGATCCTCGACCGCCTCGGTGTCCGTCCGCGGGCGTCGGGAGTCACGCGATCCCCCGCCTCGGCCGCGGCTGCGGGGCCTGCACAAAGAAGCACCCGGTTAAGCAAGCGCCAAATTGATTAATTAGAAAGTCGAGGTTACAAGGAAAAAACACACACCTACCCTTGCCCGATTCGCGGCTGAGCTTCCTCCATGGCAGCATCATGCCCGTTCTCGAGGAAGAATTTCTTCAAAAAACGCCGCCCCCGGTAGCGGAGGTCAGCGTCCTCGCGCACCCCCCCATCTCCTCCTTCCTCGGGAACTTAAGCTTGCGGGATTCGTCGAGGTGAGGACACCCCGCTGACCGAAGGGTGTGCCCCAACGCGAGTACCCCCACGAAGCCGCCGAAGTCCGCGGCGTTATGGACAAGTGGTGTGACGCCTGAGAAGGTCGTCTTCAACCACTCTGCCACGGCGGGAGGCTCTATGGGGGGTAGCGGGGCCGAGCTCGAGCTCCCGGCATCCACCGGGATCTTTGTCGAGGGTCTCCTTCACCGAGGTCATCTCGGCGAGCGGGCCTCGTCACGTGAAGAGAGCCTCTTCTCGAGCTCCACCACCCTCTTGAGGGCGGACTCCTCCCTTTCCTTGGCTTCCCGCGCTTCGGTGACTAGGTCCACGTTGCGCTGCGTAGTCTCCACCACATCATCGTGGGCTTTGCGGAATTTCTCTTGAAGGGTGGCGTAACCCTGCACTTTTTCTTCTTCTTTCGGCGGTCGGTCGCGCCACCTCCGCCTTGGCGGCGTTCCACCTCATTGGCCCGCTTCTCGAGAACCTCCAGCGTCATCCTTGGCGTCGCGCGCCGCGCGGCCCCGCAGCCAGCGCCAAAACTAGGATCTCCGCGCCTTCCGCGGCGATGTCCTCTTCAAGCTCAAGGGAGGCGAAAAAGATAGCCGATGCTCGGCCTCGGGGGATCCGTGCAGCGCCCGAACACCGTGCCAAAAAGCGCCGCTCCATTCATTCGACTCAAAGTGGCACTCCGCGATGTCGGGGGCGGTGTACAAGTCGGACTCCGGGCCCACGGGCGACCTCCTCTCACGAGCCAGGGAAGTTGGCCAAGCGCGGGGCAAGGCGTCCGTGGGCCCCGCCCGCCCCACGCCCGTCGAGCTCCCCCGATCTCGGCCTCCCACGAATCGTGGCATCGGGCACGATCGGCGGATCACGAAGGCGAGGAGCGGAGGGGCGCCACATGGAGGGGGCCAGGGGAAGAACTCTGAGCCGTCGCCGCGCAGTCGGCATCTCAACGAGCGGACTTCCGATTAGCCACCGTGTGTGCCGGGCGTGGGGGCCATCTCGGCGATGGCGCCCGGCACACGCCCGGCCGGCCCGTCCCCACCGTGAGGAGAGTCCACCTCCTCCTCCCGTCGCGGAGGTTTCCGCCCGTGGCCGGGGTAGGGGCCCGATCCTCGGTCCGACCCCACCCCGCGCCTCCTCCCCGCTCCCGCCGGAGCTACCGATCTCGGTGGATAAGAGCGGCCGCCCCATCAAGGATCGGAGGGCGCCCACGTGACGGCCCGTACGCGATGCCATTGGCCCAGGCGTCGGGCGGGCGCCTTCCACGCCCCTACCCCGCCCGCGCCACTACCGCCTGAGCCGTCCGGGCCCGGTGCTGCTCGCTTCTTGCGGCCGCTTGTTCGTGCGATCGCCCCCGTCCTCGAGCGGGCCCGGTCCCGAATAATAAAAGCCGAATCCGGTCAAATACCGATTCGGCCCGGTTACCCGCGACCGAGGCCATCCAGATCTTCTTCAGCTCCGCATCCTCGCACTTCCCCACCAGCTCGCCGGTCCGGCGTCTCAACCTCGACCATGACGGCCGACAAAGTGACTTCTCAAGCACGACCTCTGTATCACGGTGCTCCCAAAGGTCGTCGAAGTCCAACCACGGGGGACTTGAGTCCGGCCCCCCTCAACTTGTCGGCGTCCTCCACGCCGCGGCCCGACTTGCGTCGCGGGCCGGGGAATCACCCTCGCGGCCGACGAACTCCTCCACTAAATCACGCCCATCAACGCGGGACATGTTAGTAAAGCATCGGCTTTGCTCGGCTGGCGTTGGTCTCCGCCCACCGACCGAGGGATCCCCAAGATTCCGTAGGGCCCCCGCACAACCCGAGCCTGCGAGCTCGTAGTAGAACCACCGCTAAAGTCGACCCGCCACCATTTTTTTCTTCGCGACGGGACCGGGCATTGGCGACCCCCGCTGTGACACGGCGGCGTGTACACCGCTGCATCTTGCGCCAGCTGCTGACCTAGCGAGGTGGTTGAGGGCGGTGCGGGTGCGCGGTGGCGCGAGGAAGGTATCCACATCTCGCCCAGGCCCCGCGAAGGGCAGGCCCGCATAAAGATGGAAAGCTTCGTAAGTAGGCGGGTTGAGTTGATGGAATCGAGCCCGAGCCGCCGTAACCTCCAAAGACAAACTCCGCCACCGAAAGCGCAGCCCCGCCCGTAAAAACTCCGTGAAAAACAACGACCTCGTTGTCGTGAGGCCGGGATCTCGCACTCGTCGCGGCGGCGATGCGCTTCAGCGTACGGTACCCCCAGCTCCTCGTATTCCTTCGGCTCATCATCCCCAACTTTGCTAAGGGAAACAAAGGCAAGGTGGGGGAGGTTTCTTCGGCTTGCCCTCAAGGGCGTCGGCACCCTTCGACGTCATCGCCAAAAGCAAACCTCCGCTAAAGCAAGCCCGGTGTCGGCGCCCGCGCAAACAAGCAAAAGCACAAGCTGCGCCGGAAGCGGGGAGCGCAAGCAGCAGTGAAGGCAAAGTGAAGCGAAAAGTGAGCGCCAGAAATTTTACCGCGGCGGCACCGGCTATTTATAGGGGCGGAAAACCCATCGAACGGACCCGAGGACAGCCGGATCCGCCGCCACGCATTACCAAGCGGTTAGCGTTCAACGCCCCCATCCAACTCAAAGAAACCAACCGCCCCACCCACGGCAAAGCCTAACACGCGGTCAAGGTAAAACTACAACCGCCCCCAGAAGCAACTAGGGCGCCGTCGGGCGAGGTTAGCCCCGCGAACGCCACAGCCGTCCGCGACCTCCCCTCACGAGGTTCGCTGCTTCCGCCGGGTTATCGCTTGGGGAGGGACCCCGCCAAGGGACCCCCCCAATAGCCTCCGGGCCCAAAAACGACACCCGTAGGCGCGGGGGCAGCGGAGGCCGGGAACGACACCTTCGGCAGCGCCGGGGCAGCAAGGGCAGGAGCAACACCCCCAAGAAAGGAGCAACACCCGCAAGCGCGCGGGCAGCGGAGGCCGAAGATGACACCCCGCGCTGATGCGAGGGCGGAAATGCAAGAGGATCATCTCCGCGAACGCAGGAGCGGAGCCCTAAGCGGTCTCGTGACCAGCCGCGGAGGTGGAACCCTAATGAAGCCTTAGGCGCGCCAGACGAAAGTGTTTTACCTCTTCACCCCCGATGGGGTTTGTACCGCTTTGCCCTCAAGCTAAGGCCCTATATCGTAAGTGGCAAAACATGCCTTGTCCTCGATTTGTAACTACAAAGAATACCTAACCCAACGCCTATAAATACGGACGGGCGTGGGCGTATGGAGGGGACGGTTGGTAAGCCCTTTATGACCTATCAATTGAAAAGACATTCCCTCGGGATCACAACTTTTGTCCACATCATCCACGTGGGACTCGCTCGTGAGTCGTGTCGCTCCCTCTCTCCCCGTGGGAAACCCTCGCCCCTCCTCCACCCACGTGGCAAAGGCCGAGGGGCGGTGTATACCCACATCTTAGGTATGTGGCCCTTATTTTTTGAATTTGGGAATATGGCCTTCAATCCAAATTTCTTTAGGTATATGGTCTTCCGTCCATTTCTAGGGGTAACGGTGTTAACTATGAGGGTAAAAAGACCATTTTACCCCTAAGTAAAAAAAAAAAAAAATAGTTTTGTTCATTTGTTGTATATTATCATATTAACCATGTATATATAATCACACATGTACAACAAAATATAAATAGTTAACACCGTTACCATCTTTGAACTGCTAATAATTACTGTATATTTTGATTATATTTGGCAAGTTGATTTCAAGGTGCAAGAAACGAGCTGCATGCAAACCACCACCAAAAATAGAAGATCTGCTCCTAACACACGCACGGGCGGCGCCAACATGCAGCGCATGCATGACGACAGGACTAAGTCATGTTTATTATTTAATTTCGATTTCATACAAGAAATACACACAAATTTTTTTTCTGTCCATGTATCTACATTGTCGGTGGTCTAATATCGGGGGGTATGCCACGCACCGCAGTACAATCGTATGGCTCGTGTGGGGCTCATGGCCTAGCTCAAGGGACACAAGACGCTTAAGGTTTATACTGGTTCGGGCAAATCGTGCCCTAGTCCGGTCTCGGTTGGAGTCACTATGTGGCCGAGCTCAAATGCTCGTATCGGGGGAGAATACAAGCTGTTAGAGAGAGGGAGGCTGGCTCCCAAGTCTCCCGTGGTGGGTGGAGTGGAGTGATGATCGTAGTGTTTCGTATCGCGAGGGTTGAGAGGTGAGAACACGCCGCCTCCTCAGACGAAAAACCCCTTTTATAGCCGCAAGGGAGGTATATAGATGTCACATGGAGAGGGACTAAAGAGAAGAACACAAAATAGAAGGGGTAAAGTGTTAAATGACGAGGGACCCATAGGTCGACGTTTCACCGCGGTCGTCGTGGGCTTGTTCGCGCGTGTCCCGTCCGCACTTTCGCCGCCGTCGTGCAGGCGGGGGTTCGGGGGATGGGCGGAATCCGTCCCATACCCCGCCGTGGTCGTAGTGGGAATGCGTCTCGTCGGGATGGCCCGTCTGTACTCGGATGACGTCCTTTTTATCGTATAGCGGTTGGCGGTATGCGGCATGGTGGGATCTTGGTTCTCGGAGACTTGGAGCTCGTGGCTCCACGTTGTTCGAGCTTCGAGGTGGTGCGAAAGGGCGGAGAAGAACTTCGTTGTCGGGAGAGCTCGCATGCGGCGGAGAGGGCTCAATCCGGCGACCTCGTTCTCGCCCATGACGAAAGAGCTCGCGGCTTGAGAGCTCGTGTCTGTGGGGAAAGATCCCGTCGCGAGAGCTCGTACGAAGGCGAAAGAGCGGCATGCAGCCCAGCGGACGTCTGGAAAGAGCTCGCACGGTGAAAGAAGCGGGTCGAGGTGGCGGCCGGGTCGTACATGCCGCCAGCGATCTTCCGCGATTGCGTGATCGTCGCGATTGTGCGCCCGGAGGTCGATGAGTGAAGTTTGACGAAGAAGGTTGTCTTGACCGGGATCACGAGTTGCCGAGCTCGAACTCGCAGGTCGTGCGTTCCGTGGAACCATGAGTGGTCGGGGTCCGTGGACCGTAAAGAAGCTTCGGGTAAGTCGCACGCGACGCCATTTCGGCGACCGTGGGTTCTTCGATTTCCTCGAAAGCTCGAGCTTCGGGGATCGTGAACTTCGTTCGAGACGGAGTTCGGTGTATGGTCGGGCTCGGGCAGCGCGGAGCTTGGTCTCCGGCTTGTGAGCTCGTCGAGGGAGGAGCTTGTGCTCGTCGCGGCGGAAGTACCACCGTGGGCGAGCTTCGCGTTGATGCTGCTTTCGGGGCGAGTGCCGCTTGAGCTTTTGCCGTGATTAGTCGTATGTTTTGGGATACCCCGATATAGGTATCCCACATACATGATCTTCTTGGGCAGGAAAAAACTTCTCCGTGGCCATAGTCATCATGCGACAACAGCGGCTTTGTTCCAGCCGGCGGCGCCCGAGCGGATGACGGCAGGAAGATCGTTCACAACTCCAAAAAGTCCTGCAAGCAAATTATGGAAGGAAAATATATATGCAGTTTTTTATTTTTTTTACTCGGGGGTAAAATGGTCTTTTTTCCGTCATAGTTAACCCGTTGCCCCTAAAATGGACGGAAGGCCATATATACCTAAAGAAATTTGGATTGAAGGCCATATTCCCAAATTCAAAAAAAAAAAAAGACCACATACCTAAGATAATTTTTTTTTGAAGGCCATATACCTAATTGGTCCTTCATTGTTAATCACCTTAGCCGGTTCGTTTTACAGTCGGATGAACTCATCACCCCGTACGCTCATGACACTTCACTGACATCACTCTACGTTTGGCACATCCATTTGTCTGTCACCGATTCCTTTGGCTCTGCCTATCATCAAATGCTTTGATTCCTGAGTACGACTACAGTAGTTTTGGACACCACTTTAGCTATCACCCTTTTATTTGGAATCCTAATGGTAGAATTATTTAACTGAATATTTGTTTCGTGTTGTTCTCGCAAAAATTAAGTGCAATTTCTTATAGCTAGTGGCTACAGGGGCCTACATGCCAAACAAACACTAACGCACATGATTAGTGCTATACTTGAATAAAAAAAACATAAATAAGAGGCATAATAGACCATTTGCAGCAAAATAACTCATTCCTGAGCTGGAGCATGGTTGTGTGCCAAACAGTACCACCTGCACTAACCAACATTGTTCCAGATTATTAGGTATGTTTTAGGCACCAAAAGCATTCAACTACAATCATCCAAATCACTTTAGCAATGGGACACAAGAAAAAATAAATGATCTAGTTTCCACATAATTACAAAATATAAAAAGAAGGGTCTCCTTCTATGCCTTAGGTTATGTTTGGTTAGCATTGCATTATTAGACATAAGCCAACTTTTTTTCCTTCCTTAAGGATAAATATGCTTCACTATCAACACATGAGTCCACATAGGTGAATCATTAAGTCTAGGATTAACTTCTCCTACCATAACCCATTTCCATTGTCAAGATGCCACCACAACTTACATAAGAGACTAATGTTCATCTTTCTAAGATCTTTAATCCCTAAGCCACCTTTCTTTTTTTACTTTTTACAAATAATTTTCCATTTAATTAGGTGATACTTCTTTTCATACTCCCACCTTGCCAGAACAAAGTTCTAGTCTTATCCATGCTCTCCACGGTGGTTTTAGGGAGCAGGAACACCGACATATGGTATATAGGGTTATTGTTCAAACTAGCACCTATTAATATTTTCCTACCATCCATAGATAGAGTGCCACCTTTCCAAAGATCTAGTCTTTTATTACCTTTCTCCAATAGAAAAAAAACAATCAATCACTTTTAACTGACGTGGAGATATTGGCACTCCAAGGTATTTGATAGGAACGGTCCTATTTAATAGTTAAAAATTTTAGCAAATTTCTTACCCCACTCTTCTTGATCATTTATCATTAATAACCTTACTCTTGTCAAAATTAATCTTCAAACCAGCCAACATTTCGTACAAATATAACGAAAGTTTCATGTGGATAGCACCTTCCAAATCATGTTTAAGGAAAATTATTGTATCATCGGCATTGTAAAACAACAACACCCGTAGGGAATAATGTGTTCAATGAGACTAGTGATTAAACCCTTGCTTTGAGCTTTATGTATCATCCTAGTCAAACAATCAACCACCACTAGTAGCAAATTTCTTTTTCGTGGCGGGCGAATCCGTTTTGCGTGGCGGGCACATGAAAGTTCCTAATGGCTAGAGGGGGAGGGGGTGAATAGCCTTATTAAAAATTCCTTCAAGAACACTTGAGCAACCAGTTAGTATTTAAAACGGCGAAGCGTAACAAAGCGGTGCTACAAGTTTATCTATGCAAGTCCCCTATGCAATCAACCACTAAATAAAGTCTATGATCACTAGTCAATCAATCTAGCTAGCTATGTCAATCCTAGGTGGTGACACTACACAATCTAGAGCAAAAACACTAGCTAGATCAACTACCACTACTCAAGCTAAACAAGTAAACAAGAGTAAATGCTAGAGAGGGTGTGATCGATATACCGGCGTAGGCGTGTAGAGGTGGAAGCCAATCACCGTGATCAATATGAAATCTCCAACGAGCACAAGACAATTGACACGATGATTTTTTACTGAGGTTCACGTGTTTGCCGACACGCTACTCCTTGTTGTGGCGAGACACCCACTTGATGTTCCACAAGCTTAATGGCCGGTGTCAAATCCCACGGTGGGAGCTCAATGAAAAACTCACAAGAGGGGATCCACAAGCCACGAGCAATCCACTATGATGTCTTTCGCGAATCTCCCACGGGGTGAGGCTCAACCCCTCACAAGTCCACCGGTGTGGCCTCGAACAAGCTCCAATCGAGCTCAACACCACCACAAACTCCAAGCCGCTAGGGAACCAAGCAAATTCCCAAGATAATAAGAATCCCGCAGCTCCTCCAAGGATGAAGTGCCTCTAGATGCAATCAACAATGCAATGCACTTCAATCACACTCAATCTCACCCAAGAATCAAAGTTAGGCTAGAGAGACGAGTGGAGGGGAGTTTCTTTGGCTCACAAGTGTGTAGGAGTGTTCAAATGTGTAAGAGAGAGCTCAATGAACCGGCCACACACACATATATAGGCTCCACACAAGAATAGAGCCGTTGGGGTTCAAAACAAATTTTACGCTTTCCGACGCAGGGGCCTTGACGGTCGGGTTGGCTTGGCAGCGTCGGTCGGTGTCGGGCCGCTCGGCCATGCGTCGATCGCACTTCCGGTCACATACGACAAATCGTCGCGGCCCCGCGGCCGACGGCTCGGTGCATCGTCGGTCACCGGCCGCCGTGGACCGGCCTTTGCCGGTCGAGGATTGGCGATTCCGGACCCATCGGAATCGGCCAGGACCCTCTGACCGGGCCTTTCGGTCGAGGACTTCAGTAAAAAGGTCACCCTACGTGGTCCGGTCGTCGTGCATCCGTGTGGTTCTTCCGCCAAATTTAAGTCGTTCGTTGTCACCTTTGCTCCAACTTGCCACCCAACAAGTATACCAACTTCGAGCACGAGGGTTAGCAAGATTTCTCCGGACAAATTGCATCCGGCGCAATAGAAAATATGCATCTCATTTTCTCGAAAAGCGCTTTGTAAATGTGCCAACACCACCACATGTACATCTCCATGTGCAAGTGTGTTAGCAATTTCACAATCAATCTCAAAGGCGAAGTTAGTGCACTAGATTCT
Source organism: Hyparrhenia diplandra (assembly GCA_015847255.1). Lineage (NCBI taxonomy): Eukaryota > Viridiplantae > Streptophyta > Magnoliopsida > Poales > Poaceae > Hyparrhenia > Hyparrhenia diplandra. Next base: position 76,917 of record JADLZK010010853.1, on the reverse strand, counting down.
AAATGCATATGCAAGTCAATATGAACCTAGAGGCACTTTCTCATTCAGATTAGCCGTGGCATTCCCTCTTGATAGTTGGCTATCTATCATAAATGTGATCACACTCACTATAGTGTCTTGATCACCAAAAGCAAACCCTATCAAGTTATACCTTTGCCTTGATCTTCGGGTCATTTCCATTCCAACTCGTGAGCTTGATGATCCATCATGTCCATCATTAGCGTCTATGTCCATGATCATGTTGCTCCATGTCATCCATGCAATCCTATCTCTTAAGCACACTTAGAGAAAAGGATTAGCATAATAAGGTGTCATCAATTTCCAAAACCAAACATGAGATTTCAAAGACGGCCCCGTCACCCCAGAGAGGTCACGCGGTTAATCGTGGCCTTTTGGCGTGGCGGCGGCATAACATATATTTACTTAACGCCCCGCCACGCATAATGAGAATATATCATCGAGGCGATTCACCAAATCTTCAAAAATCCGGACATCCTCGAGGCTGCGTCATAGGAGTCTCCTGCTCACCATCCTCTCCACCACCACCGTGATCATCATCGTCGTCGGCGTCGGCCGTGCTTTTCGAATATATCGGATGCAATTGGATCGGTGGGTGGATTTCACCTCTTTTGGATCGGTAGGGGATTTCTGCTACTAGATCGGGCTTGGTGGATCTAAGGGTGGAACTTCTTCGCCGTGAAAAGTCTAGACCAAATAATCCTTGACAAAACCATGGATGATTAAGTGAGATCGCACCATGGTGTCGATTAATCGACTTTGAGATTCTTGCGGCGAGCAAGGACATATCCTCGACCTCTGTTGATGTATCTCACTTTGTGTCTCTTCGCTCAAGCAACAAACTTTCTCACTTCATCATAGTATCCGTCCTCAATCCTCTTCATCCCATACATCCAGTCGGCTCGGCGCCTCTCCATCCTATCTCTCTACTCTCCATGAATGCTAAGTGTGGGTCATATAGTACTCAAAGTGAAAAAAGAGAGGAAGAGGATGAGAGTAGAGAAAATAAGTTTTCTCTCTCCTCCATAGATCTAGATCTAGAGGGGATCAAAAGATAAAAAATAAGATGAAGAGAGGCCTTTTACGTACCAATTAGTGTGTTTTCCTCCCCCAAATCCAAGCACAAAGTCCCAATTCAAAGATTTTGTCAATTTTTCGAGCAAAGCCTCTCCCGCCCCCCCTCCCCAAGTTGGAAGAGGAAGACCCGTGGAGAAGATGAGGGGGCGGTGCGTGCGTATTTATAATGCGGCATAAACCGTGGCGGCGCCTTATGCAGCCCCGTAAAATACCATTGCCATGGCGGGCCGCTTTAATGCGCCCGCCACGGTTAATCTATTTACCGTGGCGGGCGCGTTGTGAGTGCCGCCCGCGGTTAATAGCCATTTCACGTGGCGGGCATTGTTAAAGTGCCCGCCACGGTTAATGGCCATTTCACGTGGCGGGCATTGTTAAAGCCGCCATGGTTAATCCTTTAACCATGGCGGGCGGCCGGCGCGGCCGGCCACTCCCGGCCTCGGAATAAGCGTGGCGGGGCAGACTTTGTGCCCGCCACGGAAAAGAATGGCCGCCATCACGCAAAAAATCGAATCGTTACTAGTGCACGAAGTTGAATAAAATGGGTGATAGAGGGTCACGTTGCCTTACTCCGTTGTAACTTTTAATGTATGAACCAACTTTCTCATTAATTTCTACACTCACTGTTCCCCATAAACCACTTCCTTAATCAAGCACACAATTTTTTATTGAAACATCTTTTTTTCCATACATTCAAATAACAAGTTTCATTTTACCATTGTATGCCTTGTCAAAGTTAATTTTGAAAATGATTCCAATTTCACCTCTCTTTTTTTTAACTTACATGGATCATGTTAGGAAGTTTTGTTTACTGTGTGTGTGCGACAATAATAAATAACGATGAGAGATTATCTCTAGCTAAGAGCATGTCCAAGAGACTAACCAAATAGAGTAGTTTTATAAAGCTAAATTTAGCTATTATTAAGAAAAAATACATTCTCTAACAGACTTTCTACATAACTCTCTAAATTGTCTAGTTCTTCGTCTCTCCATCTCCGCTCTTTATTTTTAGAGAACCCACCTTACTAGCTATCTTTTTACGTAGTCTCTTAGAGTACTCTAATATTTTGTTATTAACTCTATTTTAGATATAATAGCTAAAACAGTAAATTTGGCTAGTCTTTTTAACATCTCTTGAGCATGCTCTAAGCTAAAGACAGTTTGGGAAACAAATGTGCCCGTACGATCGTGATTACATATATCAGCTAGCTATGTGATCTCTAGTTTGTGGCGACGACACGAGGTGCCACCAGCACAAAGTTGCCAAAACACGTGCAGGCTTCCCCGCGCCGCGTGTACGCCGACGACGCGAGAGTCGGGACACATGTACCGCATCGACCATGCGCCGGCGCCGTCGAGCACCGTCGCACCAATCCAATCCGGCCACCGCCCATGCCCGTACCGACGCATCTAGATCGCAGCCACCCGTGACCCGACTCCACTCCACGTAGTGCATGCAATTGAAACAAAATCAAAGGCCGGAACGGTACAGTGCCTGGAGCGAAAGCTACTGTTTTGTGGAACAGTGGTGACTAATATCCATAATAAGAACAAGTGTCCAAAGTTACGTCGGTTGTACTACTCGATATTTTTTTGTTAAGAAAGGCGGTTGTACTACTCTATATAAGGATACTGAAAGAAACATATTGCCCTTGAGTTTTACAAACGGATCAGAAGCGAATTAGGCAACAAGAATTTCTGTGCGTCCCCAGGAGTAGGAGCCATCTCGATCGCTAGAGGCTGGAAGAGTAGTGGTGGTAGCAATGGCGCAGCCGCAGCCAAGAAGAGGAGACGAAGGGCTCCAGGCGCAGGGTGGCAAGGCCCCGGCCCCGGCGCAGCAGGACCCCATCAAATACGGCGACGCCTTCCCAGTCAAGGGCGAGCTGGCGGGGCAGCCCATCGCGCCGCGTGACGCCGCGGCCATGCGCTCCGCCGAGGACAGCGTGCCGGGCGTCCAGGTCCCGCAGGAGAGCGGCGGCGGGTTCAGCGCCGGGGCCTTCATGGAGTCCGCCGCCGCGTACAACCAGGCCGTCGGTGCCGTCGGCGCTGGACAGGCGAGTGACGCCGTTGCCAAACACGGGGTCAACGTCACCCAGGATCCCGTGCCCGGTGGCCGCATCGTCACCGAGTTCGTCGCAGGACAGGTATATATGTCGATCGTGTCCTGCCTCCAAGCTCGTGCTGATTTGCTGACGCGGCTTGCTTATATATGCTTCTGAATTTTGATCTGATATGACGCTCGGTTTTGGCACGTGAAGGTGGTAGGCCAGTACGCCGTCGCTGAAGGACCACCGCAGCAGCAGCAGCAGCAGCACGATGGGGCCGGTCACAAGGCCGCCGGAAACGAGGGTGGTGCTGGACACGGCGATGGAGGCGCGCACACCACGGCCGCGAGACGGGACTAAGATGGCTAGGACGACGCCGCCTAAAAATAATCATGATGTACCTCCGTTCCTGTATATATACCATGTTCCTGCGTATGAACTTCTCGCGCTGCTACGAAGGCAAGACCCCATGCGCGGCCACACGCTGTAGCTAAGGTGCTTGTGTACGGTGGTTTTGGTTGCGTATGTAACACTGTGTACTAGTAATAGAATAAGGAAGACGATGCATCATGTATGATGCCAGTAGTTTCGAAAAATGAGTATTTTTAGATGATAAAAGGTTTCTGTCAAAATAAATAAGTAGGATAAACAAAATATACAAGAGTACAATAGTAAAGTGAGAAATTATGTCAGCCAAATATCCGATTGGCTGGGTACCAGGACGAGATGGGTGTGAGATGGGTGTGTCAGCGATGCAGCATCTTAAGGAGTTCAGGTACTCTGTTACTACTGGGCAGTAGGTAGTGTCGGGGGGGGCGAATATTGGGCCCCGGCATTCTCAAACTATGAGAATCTGCCCGCCTGCCAAGGCCCGTAAAACCTAGCCGCTATCATCCCGCCTTACGGAGGGGCGGGCCCGGCGGGCGATGGACCCGAGCCATTGGCCGCGGCGCTCACATAACGGCGAAATGTCGGCCCACGGGCGGCCCACAAAGCGGCCCAAATGGAGTCACCACGGCGTAAAGAGCTCATCACGCTCACGAAGGACAAGGTCAAGGACCTCCGCCAAACAACGAACCATGGCGTTCCGTCGTCGTGGCCAAACCATGGCTCCGGACTTCGACCACGCATCTCCGTTTAAGTCGAGGCGGCCTGGCTCACCGGCCGGGAGAAATCTCGGCCGTCAGGGGGATGGCCTGGCTCACCACCCTCGGGCGCCAAAACTCCGCCTGCCCGGGAGACCAGCTCTCCATCCTCGGGTGAGGCGGCCCAACTAGCCCGTCTAGGGTCGCCCGACCCTCGGGCGTGGGAGGTTCCGTCAGGAGAAAGGAAACCGCCGCATTCAATGCGGTCGCCGCGGCGGCGGCGCCCGGTGCCATCGATTACGCCCGATCAAATCGAGCGCGCGAATCGTCTCCCCAATCCGGTGATGGGGCGCAAAAGGCGAACCCGGTGGCGTGTTACACCACCGGCCGCGGGAAACGAAATGACAAGCTTTTCATTTCCCGAGCACCGTCAAAAGCGCCACGTTGGGCGGACCCTCGGGCGCTTGACACGCATAGCCCGGCAACCTGCAGGACCGGCCCTCGCCATGCGGTATGTGAGGGGCGCCTCCGCGGGACCCCTCGGGGCCGCGCCGGGCGGCCCGTCCACCATCGGATCGGGGCCAGCGTGTCTTCGTCAAGCAACATCCAAGCCGACCCACCCCTCGGCGGCGCTACAACGGTGTAGCCTCGGGGAATTAGCCACCTAGGCGTCCACACAGTATAAACATTATCTCTCTCCTTCTCCTATAAAGGGGAGTAATGCCTCATTAGAGACTTTTTCGAGAGGATTCGATTAGATTCGATTCGATTCATTGATGATCGATTCGATTCGAGCCGCTCAACTCCGGTTCACCGCGGAGGAAACGCACACCACCACCACCATAACCACGATCGTGGGGCTTGAGACCAGCGTCTCTCCCCATGACGCTGTAACCCCTACTGCGGGCTCACCTTTGGCCCTTGAGGTAACCGGCGGGGACACACCCCCCCGCTGGGCGTAGGGCCCGTTGGCTGAACCAAGATAAACCGCTTGCGTCCGTGTCCATCTTGCGCTACGCCATCGGGGAGGAGGCACCGGCGGCTTATAAATTCTTTATTGCCGGCACCGAGGCACCCGTTCCTCGAAACGCCGGCGGTTGGCGCGCCCGGTAGGGAGCCCGTGTGCAATCTGCATCTCCATCGGCCCTCATGGCGTTTCGCCTTCGTTTCCACCCTACTCGCGAACACGAGCTCCAGCGGAACACCCTTGTTCTTGAGAGCGGCATTTGTGGCGCTCGGCCCCAACTTCTGAATGATCCTTACGCCCGATGTACGGTAGAAGGGAGGCGCTTATCGCCACGCGGCAAGCCCATCATCCGCGGCCGCGCGCGCGAGCGGGCAAAGCCGGACCCATCGGCGCGCAAAGCGCGTCAAACAACGGATTCTGAATCCGTCGGCGTATCCGGCGCCCGACTCTCGAGAAGGGCTCCCGGGAACCCTAGGCCGGGAAATACCTTACCCGCCACCGGCTTGTGGTAGGATACCCCGAAACCTAATCGTCGGAAGCGCCTCCGCTCAGGACATCACGGGAGAGTCGGTGAATCTTCGGCGTGAAACCTCGATCGAAGCCTTACGCCCGAGGAGAGCGCGAGCGGACCACCCGTCGTTCCACGGGGCGTTATCCCATGGACATTCACTCGGAGGAAGCGCATCCTCCACGGGATGCGGGGCGACCCGTCATCCACCCCACGGGTTCAATCGGGGCCTGGTCCGGGAGGCGAGGACTCGCTCTACCGTCGGAGAATCGAAACCTCCTCCGGGCGTTCGGCGCACCGTGCACCGGCGATGAAGGCGAGTACTATGACCCCGCAGCGGGAATGCTTCAATGTCGAGTCCGCCCACGGGATGGCGATTCAGCGTCTCAGCGAAAACTGGACGTGCCTTACGGCCAGCGAGCTCCGGCCGTGACGCCACGCGGTCCATCGGTGGCGGCGCGGCTTTTGCCGGCCGCGCCCGGCTACGAGATTTGCGAGGAGCGAATCGGGCGGAATGCGCGGGCTCCGGTGGCGGAGCAAAACATCCCGGCGGGAAGCGGCTTCAGCTCGTGGCGGTGAGGCACCTCAAGCTCACAATGGCGGCGGGCCAGCGGCGGACCCGGTGCGGGTGCCTCAATCGGGCATAGGCCCGTTCAGCGAGCCCCGACCTCAGCGTGGCGGCGGCCGCCATGCTGGTGCGGGAAATGCGAGCCACTCCACTACAGGGTACTGGCGCCTCTCGGAAGGCCTCCGTCAACTCCTTGACAAAGGCGGCGGTGCAACGAGGCGAGAGTTCCGCTTCCGGGATCGGGCCGTGGCGTCACGGCGGCGAGAGGAATGCGGGCGAAGTCGGCGGGGCTCCGTCCACCGGATCGAGGCGAACCCGGCAAGGCGGTCGGGAAGCGCACGGGCGACAACGGCAACCGCCCGGTGAAACGCGCAGAAGACCCGCCCAGCGACCGCGACCAAGGCGCCCCTGACCTCGGGGGCGAGATCGGCAGCGAACGGCCTCGCCACGAAGGTGGCTCGCCTCGGGGCGACAAGCGGGGCGAGGCGCCCTGGGCGGGTCGAGAGGACCGAGGTACTCCTGATCCGCCCTCGCCTCGAGGCCTTCACCGGGGGACATGGGGGCACCACTCCTAGCGGCGTTTTAGCCCCGAGCCATCTCGAAATACACGGGAGACTCGTCCCGGTATGGCTGGGCGACTATCGGTGGCATGCCCGATTCGCTAGGCACACGATGACAAAGTGATAATCGAAATTTGCCCTGTACCTCTCAGTGCTTCGAGCTTGGGTGGAACACCTTCCACCCAACCTCATATCAAGCCGGGCGGACTTGGTGAGAACCTTCGCGGTAACTTCCGGGGCACATACCTACGCCCGGGTAACTTCGTGGGATCTCAGCTAGCCGACAAAATCCGGCGAATCCTGGCGACTACATCCGGCGCTTCTCAAGCGGCGGACCGAGCTCCTAATGTGGCCAGTTCGGACGTCATCCGGGGCCTTCTGGCCGGCACCACTGCTTGAGAGACCTCGTGAAGAAGCTGGGGCCCCTTGGGACTCCCACCGAGGCAAATGAGGCGATGGACATCACCACCAAGTTCGCCAGCGGTGAGGAGGCTATCGGGGCTTTGTTCAATGGGGGGCTGGCAGCAGGGAAAGCGCAAGGAAGAGGCCAGAAGGGATCGCAACCTCGGGGAGAGCAAGAAGAAAAAGAAGAAAGATAAGAGCCGCAGGGCAAGAACGCCACCCAAGCGGACGATGAAGATATGGTGGCTGCGGTTAGTCGCCCAAGGGGCCCCGACCCCATACAAGAAACCTTCGATGACATGCTCAAGAGCCATGCGAACCATAGCTACGGTCAAGCATACCCTCGGGGGGGTGCAAGAGGGTACGCCAACATTTACGCCAAGCTCAAGGCCATCCCCGAGGGTGAAGAGGAAGAGGCTCGGGGTGGCGCCAAAGAACAACGAGGAGTTCGAAGGTGAATAAGCGCTTCATGATCTTGGCGGCACACCCAACATGTCCGTGTGGCGGCGCAGAAGGAGGCGTCGGGGAGGTCTATGCCCGCGGGCCGGCAACCCGAAGCTGCGCAAGTGGTGGACCGGGCCATCACCTTGACCCGGTCGGATCACCCCGGCACATCCGGGCCGGGGCTTATCCAGCGGTAGTGGATCCCATCATCGCCAACACTTTCGGCTCACCAAAGTCTAATGGGCCGGAGGAGCAGCCTCAACCTCATCTACGAAGAAACCCTCGACCTCCTCGGGGTAGACAAGTCCAAGATCCGCCACGGAGGGCCGGCATTCAATGGCGTCGTCCCCGGCAAGCGGCTAAAGCCCCTCGGGCGGTCGACTTACGGTTTGCCGGTGACCCCTCGAACCGGGCAAGAGACTCTCACATTTGAGATCCTTGGGGTCAGCGGTACCTACCACGCACTCCTCGGGCGGCCTTTCGCCAAGTTCATGGCTGTCCCGAACTACCGTACCTCAAGCTCAAGATGCGGGGCGAAGGGTGTCATCACGGCTGGCCCCTCGCACCATCATGCATCACGAGTGCGGCGTGGAAGCGTGGAGTATGCGAGGCACTCGCCATTGCGAGCACTCATCGCCCCGTCGTCGAAGAAGAAGCTTTGGCGAAATCACGATCGAGCATGAGGCCAAAGCGCCCGGCTTTGGAGCTTCGAGCCCTCCTCGGGCACCAAGAAGATCCCATTCGATCCCAAGAACCGAAGGAGAAAGGCTGGCGACCATCGGCTCGGACACGGATCCGAAATAGGAAGCCGTGCTCGTCGACTTCCTCCCGCGCGAATGCCAAGGCGTTTCGCGTGGGGACCCTCCGGACATGCGGGCATACCGGGGATGTCGCCCGAAACACTCCCTAGACATCCGGCGGGGCTCAAAGCCAGTCATGCAACGCTTGCGCCCGTTTTGATGGCGCCAAGCGGAAGATCATCGGAGAGGAGATCCACAAGCTCTCTTTGGAGGCGGATTCATAAAAAGTATTCCACCCAGTGGGTTAGCTAATCACAGTATTAGTAGAGAAAAAGAATGGGAAATGGCGGATGTGTGTGGACTACACTAGTCTCAACAAAGCATGTCGAAAGTTCCCTTTCCTTTACCTCGAATCGACCAAATTATGCGACTCCAACTGGGATGTGAAGCGTTGTCCTTTCTTGGCGCGTATTCGGTTATCACGGATCAAAATGAAAGAGTCCGACCAGCTTCGCGACCTCGTTCATAACACCCTTCCGGGATGTATTGCTACCTCACCATGCCCTTGGGCTGAGGAACGGCTGGGGCAACATACCAGCGGTGCATGCAAATCATCTTCGGGGAACTCATTGGAAGGATGGGTGGAGGCCTACGTCGGCGACATAGTGGTCAAATCAAAGAAAACGTCGGACCTCGTGGGCGACCTCGGGAAACCTTCGAGTGCCTAAACAAGAAGGGAGTCAAGCTCAACCCCGAAAAATGCGTATTCGGGGTCCCCAGAAGGATCTTTGTTGGGTTTTATCGTCTCTCAACGAGGCATCGAAGCAAACCCGACCAAGGTTGGCGCATCACCAAGATGGGTCCGATCCAAGATCTCAAGGGAGAGTCTGAGAAGGTCATGGGCTGCACGGCTTCATTAAAAGCGAGTTCATCTCACACCTCGGGGAGAAGGGCTTGCCCTCTATAGGCTTCTGCGCGCAAGTCCGAGCGCTTTGCACGGACCTCCGAGGCGAAGAAGCCCTCGGCAACCTCAAGAAGCTCTAACAAACCCACGGTCCTAGTACCGCCAAACCCGGGAGAAACCACGCTCTTATACGTCCTTGCCACTACCCGGGTGGTCGGCGCGGTGGTCGTAGTGGAAGCGTCGGGAAGAAGGGCACACGTTGCGATACAACGCCCTGTTTACTTCATCGGTGAAGTGCTTTCCGACACCAAGGCGAGGTATTCGCGGTCACGAAGCTATTATGCGCCATCGTCGACATGAAGAAACCGCCCACTACTTCCTCGCGCACCCGGTTGCCGTGGTATCCTCGTTCCCCTCGGGAGATCCTCCAAAACCGAGAGGCCCGCGGGAAGAGTGGCGAAGTGGGCGATGGAGCTCATGGGCGAAACTATATCATTCCTGCCCGCAAAGCGATCAAATCGAGTCTGGCCACTTTGTGGCGAATGGACCCGATACCCGGCTTACCCCGCACCCATCGGGCGAGTCTTTGGACCATGTATTCGATGGATCCATGATGAAGGCGGTAGCGAGGGCTGGTTTCTCTTCATCTCACCCCTCGGGGTTCACACGAGTATGCCATCCGGTTGCATTTTCCTGCCTCCAACAGCGTCGCTTGAGAATATGAGGCGGTCAGCGGCCTCCGGATCGCGGCGGACCTCGGAATCCGACGGTTGGAAACCAGGGGGGATTCGCGATTGGTCATCGACCAAGTCATGAAAACCTCGGCGTGCCACGACCGAATGGAGCGTATTGTCGGGAAGTGCGCAAATTGGAGGAAAAGTTCCATGGGCTTGAGCACAAGCATACGCCCGGCAGCTACAACGAGGCGCGGATGAACTGGCCAAGGTGGCGGCAACCCAGTACCGTTCCCGAGCGTCCTCACCCGAGACCTCAATAAACCCTCGGTCAAGTACACCCCCCTCGGAAGTACCCTCGGGGGGCTCACGAGGCGGCACCTGACAAGCCACACCCGAAGCTATGGCGGTCGACCCGTCCACGGCCCCGAAAACCAGTGATGGAGTACCTCACCGAGGGAGAGCTACCCGAGGACAAGACCGAGGCTCGCCCGGTTAGCCCGAAGGGCGAAGTCCTTCATACTGATTGGAGAAAGGGGAACTCTACAAGAGGAGCCTCGGGGGGTATACATGCGATGCATACCCTGGTGAAGGCCAAAAATTGCTTCGTTAACACCCACCGCGGGGAATGCGGTCATCCGCGCCGCCCGAGGACTCTAGTCGGTAAAGTCTTGAGGCAAGGCTTCTCTGGCCCTCGGCGGTGTGAGCGCTTGAACCAAGTCGTGCGTACACGCAAGGAATGCCAATTCTACGCGCGGGGGCGCACCTCCCAGCTCAAACGCGCAAACCATACCTCTTCATTGGCCATTTGCGGTGTGGGGACTCGACATGATTGGGCCCACGAAAAGGGCGCGGGAGGACACACTCACGTCCTAGTCGCCATTGACAAGTTCTCCAAATGGATCGAAGCCCAAGCCGTGGTGAACCCTCACCGCGGGGAAGCGGTGAAATTCTTTCACGAATATCATTTCCGTTTTGGAGTCGAACTCCATCATCACGGACAAGCGGAACCAACCGTGGGGAAGAAGTTCCTCGACTTTTCGCGGCGACTATGGCATCCGGTGGATACCTCGGCCGTAGCTCACTCGAAGACCAGCGGTCAAGTGGGCGTGCCAGCGGCATGATCTGCAAAGGGCTCAAGCCGAGGATCTTCAATCGGCTGAACCAATACGGGGAAAAGATGGTACCAAGAGCTGCCGTCGGTTCTATGGAGCCTTGAACAGCGAAAAGCGAGCCACGGGATTCACCCCATTCTTTCTAGTCTATGGGGCGGCGATCTTGCCCACGAACAATGAATATGGGTCCCCAAGGCTGCGAGCCTACAGAAGCGGGGCAACCAGCGGCGAGGCAAGACTCCATTGACCAAGTTGATGAAGCCGAGGCGTTGCGCTCCTGCACTTTCGGCGAGATACCAACAAGCTCTGCGCCAAGTATCCGCCATGGCGGTGAAGCCTCGGGGAGTTCCAAGTCAACGACCCGTGCTCGGTGAAGGCGGACAACAAAGGCGTCACAAACTCCGCCACCACAGGAAGGGCCTTATTTCATCGCCGAAATATTAAGGCGGAACCTACAAGTTGAAGAAGCGAGAAGGGCGAAGTCTACTCCAGCGCTGGAACATAGAACGACTACGTCGCTTCTACCCTTAAATTCCGCACTAGAAGTCAAACATCGGTGTTTTTTTTTTCACTCAATAAAAGATCTACATCTTTTCACGAAAAAAGTGCTTCTCGTGTAAACCTTAAGGGAGTCTTAGCCTCGTCCGGCACAAGACTAAAACTCCCTCGGGGGCTACATGGGGACCCCCTCGGGGGACCCCTCCCTTCCCTTTTTCAAAACTTTTTTTGAAAGAAAAAAGTTTTCTTCGCATTCTCGAAACAATCGTTTAAGTTGCGAAGGTCGCTCACGCACAAATCAAAAGCAAGGTAACCGAGGCAAGCGGACCACCCCTAGTGGCATCCGTATGGACTGCCCGATGGCGTCCGCGGTTACCATCTCGCGGCGGAGAAAGCAAGCGACCGGCCACACAATAAATGAACAAATTCGAAAGCGCCAACATAAACATAAATGCACCCGCCAAGGCCATAGACCTCGAGGCGGCGCCATTGTTTATATACATCCATCTCACAAGCTCCAATTTTTTCATACAAGGAGAGGTCGAGGGGCGGGATGGGCTTCATCCACTAGCGCCACACGCGTAGGCCGGCGAGGAAGCTTCGGCGCGAGCACCACCCTCGACAAGCTGCTTCCCCGAGGGCGTCGGACCAGCCGGCGCATCCTTGGGCTGGCGTCCACCATCTCCGTGTCGCCTCATAGGTTGACTCTATGGGGAGTCACGGGGACACACTTCATCCTCGAAGCGGGGAGGCCAACGGGTCGCAGCGCCGCCGTCCGCGAATCGTACAACGTCGAGTCTTGGCGGCATCGGCGGCATCCCTCTCGGCGGGATCAACTTCCTCCTCGTCGTCGGAACCGAGGAAGAAGCCTTTTATAACGCCGTCCGGCACATTGGACTCCATCGGAAGTGAGCGGCGGCCATACATGTCCGCCTTGCCGGACCGGAAGGCGTTCGGGGCTCCGGACCTGAGTAGCCACCCGCGGCGCTCGGCGGTACGCGTCTTTGAGGGCCAACCTCCGGGTTGTCCGCCCCAAAGCGGCGGGCGAAGTCGACAAGGCCTCTTCGGCTCACGATGCGACTTACGCTCTGCTCCGGCCCTGCGCCCGGCGTGGCCGCGGTGTTCCGCGGCCTCGGTCGGGACCTTCTCCGCCTCACGGAAATGGTGCTCAAACCGAGTTAGCAAGACAAGGCGATTGAAGGCAAAGCTCACTAAGGAAGAAGGCGTACCTTGGCACTTCGGTACCCGGCCCAGCATCCGCGCCGTGCTCATCCGCGGCGACTTGCGGAGCTCCTCCTTCTCCTTCACGAGGGTCTTGCCCTCGGACACCAACTTCGCCCGATCGCGAGTGTTCAAAGCGTCGCACATCTCCGCTGCCGTCGCCTCCTCCGGGACGGTCCCGCTTCGTCATGGGCCTCCCCGGGACACGGAGGGGCTGGATCGAGCCTCTTCAAAATCATGGCTCATCCCGAGCCATGTCGGTACCACTTTGGCGGCCTCGGACCTGGCCTTGACAAGCTCGGCCTCGAGGGTCGCCGTTGGGACTCCCTTTCCTCGGCGAGGGCGGCAAGCGGGAGGTCTCGCTCTGGGCCTCGATCAACTTCACCCGAGTTTGACCAAGGGCATTCGATTCGGGGCGTTCGGCGAAGGAGCTCGGACTTCTCGGGCGAAGCGGCGGAGTCTGCAGCGACAATACTACTCATCAAGGCGCAAGCACAAAGGACATGCGGCGAGGGATGGCCGTCAAGATACTACGCGTCGACTTCCGCGAGGCGGCGGTTATGGTCTCCCGATCCTCGCTAGGCCCTCGGCGGCCCAGCGGATACGCTCGTGGGTTCTCCACTCCGAGGACCTCCGGGGCGGTCGTCGACCACCACGGCGGCGGGCCCCCGTGCCACCCGGGGTCAAAGGTGGACCACCCCCGGCGTCGGCTCAGAGGATACATCTCCTCCACGGCAACTCCCGCGGCTCGGGAACCCGGACCAATAGAAGTCGAGGGCCCTCGGGCCGACCCGCGGGCACCCGTCCTCGTCATGGCGAAGGCGATGCCGCCTAGGGCTGCCTCGAACCGGACCGCGTGGAGTAGCGGGAAGTCGGGGGTTATCGCCTCGTGAACCCCGGATCGGCGGGGTCGGCGCGGCGGGGACTTGCGGCGTCTCCGCCGCCATGAAAAGCTCCTCTTGCGAGAACTCCCGGACAAAGGGGCCCGACTCCTCGGGATGGGGCGGCGGCGTCCGCGACCCCCGCCGAATGGCGCCATACGCTCCGGCACGCGAGCTAACGTCATGGGCCACGGCCGAGCTCTCCGTGTCGACCACCACCGGGTGAGTGGCCGACCCACCATCGCCACCCGGGGGCTGCACCACCTCGGGGGTGGCCTCGGCGGCCGGCTCGGGTCCGACCCCCACAGGGGCTCGGGGGGCTGCCGGCAGGGAGGATCGGCGAAGGCGGCACGATATCTTGGCCGGGACCCGGCTCTGGGCCCGGCCGAGGCTGGTAACTAGCCTTCAAGGCCTTCTTGGGGTGCGAGAGCCAACGAAGCGGCCCCCGTTTCTGAAGTCAGAAGCGTGTCGGGACAAAGCAATCATATGCGAGAAGAAAATCAAGGTTGCAAAGGCGAAAGGAAACTCCACGAAGCCCGAGGGATCGCCCTCGGCGGCGAGCTCGGGAAAGGCTGCGACCTAGGCGTCACTGCCAATGGCCGAGCCGTCTGCGCCCCGACATTCGTGCGCCGCGGGGCTGGATCGAGGCGAAGTCGCCCGGCTCGTCCCCCGGCCGTGCTCGCGGCGCGGGTACCAGCGGCAGTGGCGTCGACTCCTCCCGCCGGGCCTCACCACAGCCCAGAGAGGTGCCTACATAGCCGCGCCAATGGTCACGAGGACTCGGCCGGAAGAGCCCTCGGGCGCGCAGGTGTCGGCAGTCCCGACGCCTCGGGCTCGGGCTCGGGCTCGCAGCGAAGCCCCGACTCGGTCGGGGAGCCCCATGGCTCGGTCTATCGAGCCGCCCGTCGTCATCGGCGAGTTCCGCGAAGCTGGTCCTCGGATCCTCGTCCTCTTCCGGTGGTCGAGGTGTCGGGTGACTTCGCCCGCCTGCTGCTCGGCCCGGCGCTTCTCGTGAGCCACGTTTCTCTTCTTCTTCTCCTCCTTCTTCAACGCCCCCGCGCCGGCTGCGGCTTCGTTCGAGCGCGGTTCGCCGCCCGGCGATCGGCATCAATGCGGGGCGAGGCGGAGGTCGCGGTAATCGAGGCGACCTGCGCGGGAAGAAAAGAGTGAAGCGCCATGGCGACAATGCACCGAAGCAATGCAAGGACACGAAGTCAAAAGCACTTACCGGGAGATATACCTCGGCCGAGGCGCATGGGGATCTCGGGGATGCGTGTCGGGTGTTGGACCCCAGCGCATCCCTCACCCTCTTGGCGAGGCCATCGATTGGAAGCGAAGGCGACATCCGGCGCGCGCAAGAGACGGCGGCCTCGGGGGTCATCGGCACATGAGCAAAGGGCGAGCCATCAGCGGCAACACCCGGCGCCCGATGGAAGCGGCGACCATGGCGGCGGCATTCACGTCCTTCCCTGGGCGCGGGGACCGCTGCCAGAGCCCTCAACCCGATGATGATCCTCGAGGGGACCCCGGTTCCACTTCTGCGGCGCGTGCTTGAGGGACACGCCGGTGTACCGGGATGCGCGTTCGTCGTCGTTGCGGAGGTAGAACCACCGATCTTGCCACCCCTTGTTGGAGGAGGTGAGCTTGGAGGCGATGTACCCATCGGCTCGGTTCGGCCGTGCGCTCCGGCGGACTTGGGCTATGCGCGACCTCCAGCGCGGCGCCCTCCGTGGTTGGCCTGCGCGGGGGCGGTGGTAAGGTCCGCCTTGAAGAACCACAACCAGGAGGTCCCAATGCGGCTCGATCCCGGGAATCCCTCACAAGGGTGGCGAAGATGGCGGCACAGGGAGGTCGAGTTTGAGGCGAATGAAGGCTTCGATTTCATAGTAGTGGAGGATCGCCCGAATGAACCGGCTGCCCGTATACGGCCGCGCCGGTGAAGATCCATCAAGCTCACTACGTAGCCATCGGGGAGGGTTAGGCTCCTCCTCGGTCAATCGGAGCAATCCACTCCGGCCGCGCTTCATCGGTCGCGGGGGCGAAGAAGCCCTTCATCGGCGAGGCGGCTGGAGCTTCTCCTCCGTCGCCCGTCGTCCTCGACCCACGGCTCGGCATCGAGCACCTCCCTCACGCCGTCACCGCTACATTGCGCCATGGATGAAAAGGGAGGCGAAGGGTGGCAACCGCTAGCAACCCGATCACACGAGCACAAGGCAAGTGAATCTCTCCTTAATCTCTCTCACACTATCTCTCTATCTCGATTCTTTGCGGCAAGAAGGCAAGAAAGCGATGGCAAGAGCAAGGGAGCAACTATCGCGCCGCCCAGCAACCCCCATATTTATAGGGAAGGGAAGGCAAACCGCCCGGCACGGCAATCGAAATGACTCACGGAATGGGCGGCCCATGATGGGCGAAGAACCACTCATCCAGCGG
The DNA here is from genome assembly GCA_015847255.1 of Hyparrhenia diplandra. Taxonomy (NCBI): domain Eukaryota; kingdom Viridiplantae; phylum Streptophyta; class Magnoliopsida; order Poales; family Poaceae; genus Hyparrhenia; species Hyparrhenia diplandra. The sequence continues at coordinate 60,780 of JADLZK010010853.1, read as the reverse complement.
CCAAGCGCGCGGTGGAACCGTCGGCGCATTAATGCACCTTGGCCGAGCCCTCGATCTCCGCCCACGACAAAAAGGCGTAAGGCAGCGTCCCATCGGGCTGCAACGGTCGTGCCACCTCGGCGTGGCGACTAGGCGCCTCGTCTTCGATTCGAGGGGTACAACCGTCCAGGCCACCCATATCCAGCGGGCGCCCGACCACGAGGGCAAAAAGTCAGTCCGTTGGCGGTTCCCCACCCCGGCGGAAACCAAACAAGCCTCGGGCTGACACACCCCTACGTTCGAGAGGTTGCGAGTTTGGGCCCACGAGGGTTTCTGATCGCCTCGGGATAATAACCCAAGCGAGGGGCGGGAGGAAATGCACAACCAGCTATACCGGCCCCACAGGGGCTCTGGATTTCGAGCGTGTTTAAGGCCGCGGGTCTTTGCTTATAGAATGTCCCATCCGTGGGAGGCCCACAAGGCCTCGGGGTTAGTCGCCCAAACCGGGATACGCTAAGCGGTCCGCGAGGTTCTCATGGGGTGAATCACGGATCACATAGCCGACCCTTGCTCCGGCAAGGCACGGGCACCCAGCTTAAACAGACCGCTACAACGCTCACGGAGCCGCGACACATTAAACTACGGGGGCATTGTGGCGTGTCACCCCTCCTTCTCCCTTTCGGGGAGGCGACGAGGAGGCGTATGATCAAAGTCGAGGAGGCACAGGGTCGACCTTGCGCACATAAAGCGCGGGCCTCGGGCTGCCGCACGCAAAAACAAACACGCTCCACACAAACAAAGCGCAATTTAAGAGGCATTTTCGATCTTGCCGGCGTGCGAGACATAAAAAAGACCTCGAAGGAATCCGCCATTCCATTCGAGGCCTCGAGGCTACACCCAGCGGGTGCGCTCGCGCGCACCCCTTGTAGGCGAACCACCACGAGAAACAACGGCGAGCAGGCGGAACCCCGGCCTCACTCGCTCGGAACCCGGTCGAGGGACCTAAAACTGGGCCGAGACATTCTCCAAACTATGAGAATCTGCCAAAGGCCGGTAAAACCTAGCCGCTATCATCCCGCGGAGGGGGCGGCCCGATGGACGATGGACGAGCCATTGGCCACGGCGTTCACATAACGGCGAAATCGGCCCGGACGGCCCACAAAAGCGGCCCAAATGGAGTCACCACGGCGTAAAGAGCTCATCACGCTCACGAAGGACAAGGTCAAGGACCTCCGCCAAACAACGAACCATGGCGTTCCCGTCGGCAGCCCGTAAACCATGGCTCGGACTCGACCACGCATCTCGTTTCGTCCGAGGCTGGCCTAGCTCACCGGCCGGGAGAAATCTCCGCTTTGTCGGGGATGGCCTTGCTCACCACCCTCGGGCGCAAAAACTCCGCCTGGCCCGGGGAGACCAGCTCTCCATCCTCGGGTGAGGCAGCCCAACTAGCCCGTCTAGGGTCGCCGACCCTCGGGCGTGGGAGGTTCCGTCAGGAGGAAGGAAACCGCCGCATTCAATGCGGTCGCACGACGACGAGGCGCCCGGTGCCATCGATTACGCCCGATCAAATCGAGCTGCCGAATCGTCTCCCAATCCGGTGATGGGGCGCAAAAGCTGAACCGGTGGCGTGTTACACCACCGGCCGAAACGAAATGACCTTTGTTCATTTCGAGCACCGTCAAAAGCCACCACGTTGGGCGGACCCTCGGGCACTTGACACGCATAGCCCGGCAACCTCACAGGACCGGCCTCGCCATGCGGACTGTGAGGGCGCCTCACGGGACCCCACCGGGGCCGCGCCGGGGGGCGGCCGTCCACCATCGGATCGGGGACGCGTGTCTTCGTCAAGCAACATCCAAGCCAGCCCACCCCTCGGCGGCCACGTGCAACGGTGTAGCCTCGGGGAATTAGCCACCTAAGCGTCCACACGTGTAAACATTATCTCTCTCCTTCTCCTATAAAGGGGAGTAATGCCTCATTAGAAGGACTTTTTGAGAGGATTGATTCGATTAGATTCGAAGGATTCAATTCGATTCGATTCGATTCGAGCCCGCTCAACTCCGGTTCACCGGAGGAGCGCACACCACCACCACCATAACCCGCGATCGTGGGGCTTGAGACCAGCGTCTCTCCCCCCTGACGCTGTAACCCCTACTGCGGGCTCACCTTTGGCGCGAGTAACCTGGCGAGGACACCCCCCGCTGGGCGTAGGGCCCGTTGGCTGAACCAAGATAAACCGCTGCGTCCGTGTCCATCTTGCGCTCGCCATCGAGGGAGGGGCACCGCGGCTTATAAATTCTTTATTGCGGCACCGAGGCACCCACCGTTCCTCGAAGCGCCGGCGGTTGGCGCGCCCGGTAGAAGTCGCCGTGTGCAATCTGCATCTCCATCAGCCCTCATGGCGTTTCGCCTTCGTTCCACCTACTGGCGAACACGAGCTCCCGCGGAACACCACTTGTTCTTGGAACGGCATTTGTGGCGCTCGGCCCCAACTACGATATGATCATACTGCCCGGCGTGCGGTAGAAGGGAGGCGGCTGTCGCCACCGCGGCAAACCCATCATCACGGCCGCCGCGCAAGGCGGGCAAAAGCCCGGACCCATCGTGCGCAAAGGCGGCGTCAAACAACGGTTCTGAATCCGTCGGCGTATCCCCGCGCCGACTCGAAGGGCTCCAGGAACCTAGGCCCCGGGAAATACCTTACCCGCCACCCGCTTGTGGTCCGTGCCGTAACCCTAATCGTCGGAAAAGCGCCTCGCTCGGACATGGAGAGAGTCGGTGAATCTTCGCCGGCGTGAAACCTCGAAGTCGACCCAACCGCCCGGGGAGGCACGAGCCAGGACCACCCGTCGTTCCCACGGGGCGTTATCCCATGGACATTCACTCGGAAGAGCGCATCCTCCACGGGATGCGGGGCGACCATCATGCCCCCTCCGGGTTCAATCGGGGCCTGGTCGGGAGCTGAGGACTCGCTCTGGCGTCAGGAGGAATCGAAACCTCCTCCCAGGCGTTGGCGCACGTGCACCGACGATGAAGAGCGGTACTATGACCCCACGCGGGAATGCTTCAATGTCGAGTCCCGCCGGGATGGCCAGTTCGCGGCGTCTCGGCGAGCGGCGCGGACGTGCGCCCGACGAGCTCCGGCCCGGCGGCTACGCCCCGGTCAATCCGGTAGCGGCGCCCCGGCACCTGCGGCCCAAAACGCCCGGCTACGAGATTTGCGAGGAACGAATCCGGGCGGAATCTGCCCGACTCGGTGGCTGGCAAAACATCCGGCGGGAGGCGAGCTCAGCGCGGCGGAGCCCGAGGCACCTCAAGCTCACAATGGCGGCGGGGCGGCGGGCCGGCTGGAGTGCCTCAATCCCCGGCATAAGCGGCCCCGTTCATGAGAGCCGGCCTCAGCGTGGCGGCGACCGCCATCCGGGGAATGCCCAGAGCCCTCCGTACCGGGGTCGCATACGGGAAGGCCTCCGTCAACTCCTTGACAAGGCGGCGGTCAACGGGCGGTTCCGCTTCCCGGGATCGGGTGCCGTGACGTCACGGCAGCGAGAGGAATGGGCGAACGGTCCGTCCACCGGATCAGAGCCCAACCATGGCTCCGACTCGACCACGCATCTCCGTTTCGTCCGAGGCTGGCCTAGCTCACCGACCGGGAGAAATCTCCGCCGTCCGACGGTGGCCTAGCTCACCACCCTCGGGCGCAAAAACTCCGCCTCGCCCGGAGACCAGCTCTCCATCCTCGGGTGAGCCTTCTCCCGTCTAAGGTCGCCGACCCTCGGGCGTGGGAGGTTCCGTCGGAGGAAGAAACCGCCGCATTCAATGCGATCGCTTGAAGCGGGGCGCCAGTGCCATCGATTCATCGGAGCTGCTGCGAATCGTCTCCCCAATCCGGCGATGGGACGCAAAAGCTGAACCGGTGGCGTGTTACACCACCCGGCACGGGAAGCCAGAATGACACTTGTTCATTTCCCGAGCACCGTCAAAGCGCCCGCGTTGGGCGGACCCTCGGGCACGGACCGCGCATAGCCCGCAACCTGGGACCCGGCCCTCGCCATGCAGGCTGTGAGGGCGCCTCACGGGAACCCTCGGGGCCGCGCCAGGGACACACGTCCACCATCGGATCGGGGCGCGTGTCTTCGTCAAAGCAACATCCAAGCCAGCCCACCCCTCGGCGGCGCTTGTACAGCCGGGTGTAGCCTGGGGAATTAGCCACCTAGGCATCCACACAGTGTAAACATTATCTCTCTCCTTCTCCTATAAAGGGGAATAATGCCTCATTAGAAGGACTTTTTCGAGAGGATTCGATTCGATTAGATTAGATTGAGAGGATTAGATTCGATTCGATTGAGCCCGCTCAACTCCGTTCACACGAAGAAGGCGCACACCACCACCACCATAACCACGATCGTGGGGCTTGAGACCCGCGTCTCTCCCCAGCGACCGCCTGTAACCCCCTACTACGGGCTCACCTTTGGCCTTGAGTAACACGGCGGGACACACCCCCGGCGGGCGTAGGGCCCCGTTGGCTGAACCGAGGTTAAACCGCTGTGTCCGTGTCCATCTTGCGCTTCGCCATCGAGGGAGGAGGCACCGCGGCTTATAAATTCTTTATTACGGCACCGAGGCACCCACCGTTCCTCGAAAGCGCCCGGCGGTAGGTTCAACAAAAGCGTCATCGCTTGTTTTCTAACCCAACTTTCAAGTTTCTACTCTCCATCACATCACATTAAATCCCACGATTTAAATAGCGCTATAGCGCACTATAAAGCTCAATAGAGCAGCTCTCGCTACGCTTGATTTGCATTTTTAGTGCTATTGGCGCTATAGCGCTATAAGAACGCTAAGCTCAAATAAGCGTCATAGCGCTATTATGGCGCTATTAGGCAAATTGATCGACCTAGTCTAATTGTTAGTGATTGAGTGATTTGGTAACTTTATGGTTGTTTGCTTATGTACTTGATTTGATGCCTTCATGGTTGTTTGTTTTGAGGATGAGAACTTTATTATGTGGTTATCATTATAAACATCAAATTATCACTTATCAAATTATAATTATATGCTTATCACGATTTCCTATTATTTGAAACAATTAGCGCGCAATAGCGGCGCTATAGCGTGGCTTGCATCTTGATGCTACGTTGCAAATAGCGCACTATAAGCGTAGCCATAGCTCCGCTATAAAAGCGGCAATAAGCGTCGAAACGGTATCGCTAAATTTCATAGCGTTGCGATCTAAAACATGGCATTAAATACATTAAAAGACATATGTTGGAGTATGTAATGTAGGTCAAAAAATAATAACTAATTACCGCAGTTTAGATGTACATTACGAGGCGATTCTTTTTGAGCCTCGTTACCTATGGTAGAATAATATTTACCACAAATAAGCATAGCGTGCTACGATTATTACTCTGGGGAGTTCCAACGGTATTTTTTTGCAAATTTTTACTGGCATCTAAACAAGGCCAGGCGCAGCCGTCATGGATTAATTGAGCTCACGCTATGTAATTGCGCGCGCCCGTCATGGATTAATTGAGCTCCTACTATGCGGCTGGGTCAAACCGCCAGGAGGTTTTGACAAAATCAACGTCGATGCCGCAATCTCTAAGAATTCAAGAGGAGCTTCTATGGCGGCAGTGGCGCGAGATGAGGCAGGGAATTTTTTGGGGGCATCGGCGGTGGTCGGCGATGGCGCCCGATGAGGCGGCCAATTTTTGGAGGCATGTTAGGCGCAGGTCCTAGAAGGATGCATAGATGCGGAGATAGCTAAGGGGGTGCTTACTTCCCATACAACCTAAAAAGCAAACCCAAAAAGTAGCTATAGCACCCGTTACATCAAATCTCTTGATGTCACAATGGTGATCGGTAAGGGCGGAAGGACACCTGGCTGACGCGCCCTAGCAGGCAGCGCGCGGGGAAGGCAGGGACGGCGGCGGCTGTGAGATAGGGCAGGAAGGCGATAAATTATTTATTTATTGCTTGCCCCAAAGAGATTACATGCTCCCTATTTATATGGCCCTCCTATGGGACTTGTAATCCAAGCAATCTCTAAAGGTTTTCTTATAGAGTTGGAATACCTTTTACAAGCAATCCTATTTATATCCTAATAAGAGGTTTCCTTATAGAATGGAATACCTCTTGCACACAAAAAGTCCTAAAGATTATCCACAAACTCTTCTTATTTTAATTACCAAAAGAAATAGGGGCAACTTGTGGGGGCGGCGGCGGTGGTTGCTTGCGGCGCGAGCCGGATACCCCGCCGGTTATGGGCCTTGGGCGGCTGTTCCGGGCCCTCTCTCCCGGGACATAACATCTCCCCCTTCTCCGGCCGTGGCGTCCTCGCGGCTGGATGAAAATCCCTTTGTGACCTGGGAGGAAGGCGGGGTTACCTGGCATGATAAGCTCCACACGTAAGACCAACTTCCCATGCACCGGGTTGCGGAGGATCATGTTCTCCCGAGTACAGATGGATGTGAACTCCAGGAGGTAGTGGAGGTTGCTGATGTAGCCGTGGTAGATGTACTGGTGCATTACGCGTCCGGGGGTGTCTGGCATCGGGTAGCCGGCGGCCGGGCTCCCCGGAACCGCGGCCTCGAGATGCCGATGAATCATGTCGCGAGGGGACTCTCCAAGAACATGAAGCGATCGTCGGGGAGGAGTGCGAAGAGGGGCATGGCGCCCGGATGATGGCGTCGCGGCTATAGATTTCCATGTAGCCCGAGGCACGGCGTCCGACCGCGGCGCGACATTTTGGCCCGGCACGAACGCGGCCTGCCCGATGAATTGCGGGTGGGCTGGCGCGGCCCCGTGGCGTACAAAGGCGTGCTTGGGCCGATGTCGGGCGTGGCCCGGCCGGCACAGCACGACCTTTTAGGAGCGGCCCAGTGGCGGCCCTATGACTGGGTGGCCTGGTAAAAAGCCCCAACCCGGTCGGTGTGCCAACCCCCTAACTTCCATCTTTGTACTCACTCTCGGGCACATAGCAGCTCGCACGTGGCTGCCTTCTCGTCTCCTTCCTTGTCGGCCTGCATGTTCCTGGTTGCGCCGCCTCCATCTCCTTCCTTGGTCGTACTGCTAAAAATAGAGAGAGGGAGCGCCATTGCAGCTGGCCACGGGCACCTTCCTCCCTTGCGCGCACGATGGGCCTGCATGTGCCGGGCTGCCTGCTAAAACTAGAGAGAGGGAGCACCGCCGGCGGCCTCCCATCCTCTGCAACCGCCGGCTTCAAAATCCTCTGGCCGGCCACGAGCTCCTCCCCCCTTGTGCACACACGACGGCCGACACCTCACCTCCTTCCTCTTTTCCGACACAGTGGCGTGGCTCCTCAGTGGCATGGAGAAGGGCCTCGATCCGACCCGGCCTGATGTTTGCGTCGTGCTTGTCGGGCCGGCCCGACACAAAAACCCACGGGCCATGCCTGGGCGAAGGCCAGGCACAAAACCTCTGAGGCCGCGGCCCATCGAGCCGCGGCGGCTCGTGGCGACACGGCGCGGCCGGCCCGGCACGACACGACGTTAGGTCGGGCTGGCCCGTTGGAAATCTATAGTCCGCGGCATGTTGGAGGGAGATGCAGCCAGGTTCAGCATCGTACCGTACATGAAGGAGCCAATGTCGAACATGTTGGGGGGAGGGGTGTTCCCTATTCTGCATCGTAGTTGATGTTGACGTTGTCGACAGTCAGGAACAGACGATCCATGGCATCGAGGAAGACGACACGAGTGGCTCCCATGCTGTATCGTCGTGGCCACATCCCGCCGAGGAGGATGGCCGTTGGAGCGGCGGTCGTCGGTGGCGCCGTGTAGGCGCCCAGGGTGAGGTAGTTCGTCCTACGAACTCCTCCCTAGAGCGAGGGCGTCCAACATGTCCGATAGTAGTGGGGAGGAGGCTGGGAGGTAGAAACGACCGTCGAAGAGCAGGAAGTCGTCCTCCATCGTCCAGGCTGGTGCAGCGGCGCCCGTGGTGACGTCGAGGGCAATACGCCGCAGGTGCTACTCCTCCAATGTCGCCTGGCGTAGCTGTACAAAGACGCCAGTAGAGGTGTCGTAGAGGTCCAAGGCGCTAGCATGCCTCGGGCGTTTTCCCAACCTTGGGGCGAAGTCGCGGATGCCGGCGAAGAGGCCGGACCTCAGCGGGCCGAGCCTAGGTGATCCATGTCACCGCTTGGGGAGGCGCCTGCTCATTGGAGGTGTCGTCACATGTCACCCTTCCTAGGCTTGCCAGCCAGGGCATGCCAAGGATGACGTCGACGTCGTTGCCGACATGCAGCACATAGGCGTCGATGTCGAAGATGTCAGTGCCAATGAGGATTGGGACCTCATAGGTTGCCGCCTGACATGTTGAGGTAGCACTGGTGCCAGCGGTGATCGTCACCCTCACTAGTTGTGTACGAAGTCCTGCTGTAGCCACCACACGAGGGTCGACGTAGTTGTGTGTGGTGCCTGAGTCGACGACGATGCTGACTCCTGTGCCTGAAATCACGCCGACGAGGTAGAGAGAGTGGACACCACGTACCGGGGAGTTAGGATCCCCGATCAGGAGGTCAGCGCCGTCCGGGGTGGCGCCCTCCAGGTTGATGCCCTCCTATTCATCGTCGTAGTCATTGAAGACGATGATGTCGAACAGGTTCTTGCACTTGTGACCCCGTGAGAACGACTTGTCACAGTTGAAGCACAGACTAGCCTTGCGTCGCTCGGTCATCTCCTCCGGTGTCGGCCGGCTTGAGCGGCGAAGGCGGTCGATGTCGCTAACATTGCGATTAATGCGGGGTTTGTCGGTGTTGTTGGAGGTAGGGAGGGCGGCGGGTGGCTTGCCCCACAAGCGTGTCGTCTTCTTTGGAGTAGTAGAGGATGGTGATGTCGGCGTTCGTACGCCCGGGCGAGCAACATAGCCGTCTCCATGTCATTGGGTCCTGTAGCTCGACGTCGGTCTTCAGCGATTCCCCAAGTCCCGCTGTGTAGATGTTGACCTGCTGCTGGTCATCGAGGTGCCCGGTGCAAGTGACATGCACTAGGAACTGCTCCGTGTACTCGTCGACGGTGCCGGCCTTGCGAAGTGATGCTAGTTCGCCCAACGGATTGCGCTAGGTTGCTGGGCTGAAGCGCTCGTTGACATACTGGGCGAAGCATGCCGGTCTGCCAACGCCTTCTCTGGAAACGAGGCGCATGTACCGCTCACAGTGCTCCTCCTATGAGATGGTAAGATGCGTACCAGACTTGCATTGTAGCTGGCGTATCTTACCCCCTGAAGAACTGCTCGTAGCGGTTGAGCCAGGGAAGTGGATCCTCCTTGCCATCGTATATGCGGAACAGCGACTTGTGCGGCGCGCGGTCGGGGGAAGTGGTCAGGAGGCAGCGGGAGGTGGGGCGCGGTCATTCCCTTGGGCGGCGCCTCTCCTGGCGCTGGTGCTGGATCGAGGATGGTGGTCAGCCTCTTCTCCATCTCGGCTGCAATCTTCGGTTGGGATGACGTCTTGCCCTTCTGTGTAGGCCTTGATGAAGGCGCGCCCGGAGGTCTCCATGCGACTTCATGTCCTTTTTCGAGCTCGATATAGCTTGATCTTGCGTTCCTCCGCCGGATCGGAACCGGAGGGGGCGGCGACTTGATCGGCGAGTGTGTGTCAAAGCGGGTGGTGAAGGTGGAGAATTGTTTGGAGAGGTCGGTGAGCATCTTCTTCATCTCGGCATCCATGGTGGTGGGTGGATCAAAGTGGCCCCGATACTAGCTATCACAACCGTGATCAGTAGGGGGCGGAAGGACACGGCCAGCGTGCCACTGGCGAGGCGGCGCGACAGCGTGGCGGCGGGGAGGCGTCTTGGCGTCTTGAGGGGAAGGCAAAAGGGCGGCGGCGGCGGACTAAAGCGGGAAGGCGATAAATTATTTCTTTATTGCTTTCTCAAAGATATTGCATGCTCCATATTTATATGGCCCTCCTATGGGACTTGTAATCCAAGCAATCTCTAAAGGTTTCCTTATAGAGTTGGAATACCTTTTACAAGCAATCCTATTTAGATCTAATAAGAGGTTTTCTTATAGAATGGAATACCTCTTGCACACAAAAATCCTAAAAGATTATCCACGAACTCTTATTTTAATTACCAAAAGAAATCGCGGGGGGCGGCGAGGGGGGCGGGGCGGCGGCCGCGCAGCCGAGCTAGGGGGCACCGGCGGTCGTGGAAGCCTTGGGGTGGCTGTTCCGTGCCACATCTCCGGGACATAACACTTGATGGATGTTTGGAGCATTAAATGTAGGTAAATAAAATAACTAATTACGGTTTGGTGAAAAGTGCGAGGCGAATCTTAGCCTAGTTAATCTATAATTAGACAATAATTATTAAATATAAGCGAAAAGTGCTACATTATAGCCAAACCCAAAATATTTCACCAACTAAACACCCTCTAAAGATGCGGCTTGTTGGGAATGAGGATTGTCACTTGCTAGTGACCTTGATCTACGGTCCTTGCGGGTGGCGGTGGCTGCATCAATGCGGTGAAAGCATTCGAGGGACAAGCGGTGTACATGACCATGTAATTCGGGAGATTAAGCACGGTATGGGTAGTTTTACGAGGGTGGAGTTCGTCCATGAAGGTAGGAGTGCACATTTTGATGCCCTGTTTAGCTAGAAGCTAAATTATAGTTCACTTTGTTAATTTAATTATGTATCTAGACATAGTGTATAACTTCGGTGCATAGCAAAATCAATGTATCTAGAAAAGCCAAAGTGAACTACAATTTGAGCGGATGGAGTATGTCAATGTTGGGTGATTGCTCAACACAACACTTATTGATGATGATATGCTTTACAAAGTGGCCATTCAACATGGCGATTACAAAAGGATGTCCGCGGGGTATTTATAGGCCCCCACGACCGTAATGGTGTAAAAACACTTGGAATTACAAAACGAACTTCTACAATACATCATGTCTAGCGAAGGTGTAATCTTCATCTTCACAATGCTTTTCACCTCTTGAAGTTGTTTCTATGGTTCTCTGGCGAAGTCGTCATGAACGTCTTCGCCTGGATCCCGACTTCAACCTTTCTACTTTCAACCTGGTCGCTCCTTCACGAAGTCGATGACCTGCGAAGCTACCTTCGGAATATAACTTCGGCTTACGTCTTGTGGCGGTTTTATGTATCACGAAATCATCAAAGTGCGGGACAAAAGTTTTTAGCAAATCAAAGTTAGAACCTTGGCCCGGCCCCTCGTGGGCGGCCGACTTCAAATCGTGAAACCCACGAACTTAAGTTTTTCTTAAAAACTTTGTTTGAATCAAAGCGTCGTCCGGGCTTTGAAGTTGGACTTTGGAGTTTGATTTTGACTTCGTGGATATCTTATTTGGTTTTTATAGCGGCTAGTTTGACGTTTGGCCGATAAATAGCGAAGCACCCCTCATTTTCTTCATCTTTCGAAGCGGGGCCACCTTTTTGAAAATTTTCTTTGCGGTCGCGAAGTCAAAATTTCTGCGAAGACACTTTTATTCGCGAAGTTTCTTGTTTGTCGCGAAGTTTCTGGCGAGCATGTTTTCAAAAATAAGTTGTCCTCGAAGTTGGTTTTATTTTTATTATTATTATTGTTATTATTTTTTTATTTTGTATATGTATAATTTTTATAATGCATTCCTTGATTTTTAGGATGGTCGAAGTTGATGAGAACGTTGTTGGATCTGAAGAGGAGGAGCGAGCAATCAATGTCTCAAAATCAAGATAACGAAATTACGATGAAGGACTTCGGCGATATTATGCGCATCTAAGTCGAAATTTCTTCGGATGACAGAATTTCGCTAGTTTTTGGTCGAAGTAAGATGACCAAATCTGATTTCAAAAATGGTTAAAGATGGTATCTTGAGGGAAGGACAATATAGGCCAGCGAGCCAAATGAGAAGATTAAGAAGCCTAAGCTTTGATGAATGTGTTGTGTTTAAGGATTTGTTTCTTCTTTGGACTTAGCATGCCTCCCCAAAATTTCCTTGAAGAGGTGTTTAAGAGGTATAATATCGAGATGCACCACTTGACTCCTAATGCAATAGTCAAGTTGTACATTTTTTATGGTGTTGTCTTGAAGTCGAGAATACAAAACCAGATATAGATACTTTTTGTTCTTTTATGCGAGTTGCACACTTTCGGTTTTGGACTAAGATGATTGAAGCGTAAAAAGTGAAATTATATTTTGGATGTAGTTTCAATACTGCTTTCGTTGTCAAAAGCAGATTTCTCTGCGTCAAAGAACAAGTGGGCGGATGGTTGGTATAACTTCTGGTTTTATCACAAGGTACCCATGGTCGAAGAAAACCGTGGTAAGAAGGGAGTTGTGAAAAGTTACCCCTTGGCTTCAGCATGCACGAGGGCGTTTAGAGTGCAAGCCTAGTTTTTCTAAATCTCAAGCTTATGTTGAATGCTTGAAAGCTTTCAAAAAGGTTGTTTCTCAACGATCTACTCGAGACCTTGTCGAAGAATATTTGGGCTCTTTGGAGTTTGGCCATAGACTTGGATGGGACTTCCTTACGTTATCATACGAAGAGGATTAGGGAGAAGGATTATACTTTCCCGGATAGAGATACTGTAATGCCTTCGCGGTTTCGTACTGAAGAAGAGTTTGTTGTTGCAGTTGAGAACAAGGCTGTGGATTTGCTTGGAAAGTATCTTCACACAAAGAGGAAGTTGATGGATGAGATTATCGGCAAGGACTATGTGAGGCTAAATCGGATCTTTGATCTTGCCAACATAACTTACAAAGTCTGCCCACCTCCTGCCTATGCTCGTGGAAAGGATAAGAAGGATGGTGACAAAAATCAGAAGAGAAAGAGGAGTGATCTTTGCGAAGCTTCTTCGGGCGAAGACTCCGGCGAAAAAACATTGTCCCTAAGCCTCGAAAGAAAAAAAGCTAAGAAGATAGCGAAGACTTGCTTGGGAACCTAGATCTTTCGATATTGAGATTGATGCCTCTGTCTTTGGTACTTCTGTCCAAGATTTGGAGGTGAGAAAGATTTGCAAGACTTTTGCTTCTCTTGGGCTTACACCGGCGTTACTTACCCCTCTTGCAGATTATTTACAATATTTTGGCTTTTCACAGAATTTGGGTACTTCGAGCGATGCTGGCGAAGATGCAGATGTTGCTATGATGGAGGCCTCTCCCTCTTTGGTACTGCCACTCCTTCTTCACCTAGACTTAGACATCCAACTCGACTTTCCGTGAAGTTAGCTTTGTGGACTTACGCTTTGCATGATGAGCATATTTCTATTGACTTGGCGGGTTAGCTAAAAGTAATCCGCGTGGAGTGGATTTGTCGGTTAACCCGAGCATCCTTCTTCCGTTCACGAGGAAAGCAGTTTTTGAAAAAATTCTTTGAGAAAAATGTTGCTCGTGAGCAACTGGGATTGTTCGAGAAACTTGTTGCGAAAACCCTCTTGAAGGCAGGTGGGTGTATCGGCGTTTACGAAAGGCCGACCATTTTGCCAAAAGTTGTTCTAGGTATGAGTTTTTTACTTTTTATCTTTTAAACTATTATTGACTTTATATTTTGTTGAAACTTACTCTTTTTTTCTTTTTGCGAGAGAAAACTTTTGTAGAGAGGGCTCATGAAGCGGTTAAAGTTATGAAAAAAAAGAAACTTCATAAAAAGGGGACAAGGGCTAGCTGGATTTTCTTTTTGATGACTTTTTACGGCGTTGAAGGCGAGGAAGCGAACATGACCCGGCCGAAGCCGTTTATAGTCATTCGGTTAGCGATTAAGCTCAGCGAAAGATTCCTTGTCCTCTTAAAGAAGGAGAGAAAGTTTGTAAGTTTTCTTTGTTTGACTTTGTTGTTTATACTTTTAACTTTGGTTGCTTTGCTTGATGTTTTAAACTTGTTTTTATTTTTAGCTAAATTTTTTCACGATGCACCAACTTCATCTAAGGACAAGACTATTGATGTTGGGTCAATGAAGGATGTTGTCGAAGACTATCAACTCCGCGAGGTTGATCTTGTGCTCAAAGAACTCACTTAGAAGATGTTTCAAAATCTTTGGAAAATACTCTGAAGTTACATTTGGGCCGTAGAGTCAATTTGGATTCTTATAAGTTTGTTGGAGTAGGAATAGATAAGCTTCGGTGCTTCCTAAGAAACCAGAGAAACAATTATCAAAGTGCATAGATGGCGCTTTTTTACATTCACGATCTTTGAGGGTGAGCTGGCGAAGAAGAATCCATTGGAACTAAAATGATGATGGGTTAAACTTGATGTACAAGGTATATTTCTTTATTTTTCTTTTTCATGCGAAGTTAGTTGTTTTATATTTTGCTTCTAACTTGGATTTGTTGTATAGGGTGTTCTTGTTCAATGCGGTGCGAAATCTCTCCGAAGGCGATTACTTTCTTATGCCTTCGCTTCATGAAAAGTCTCTCTTATGCGAGATTGAATCTTTGAAATCTCAACTTGCGGCTAAGGAGGTGGAAAGAGGAAGGTTGTGGATGATTGGCATACTCTCGATCACCTATATCATGGTGCTTGGATATCATTAAGGAGAAAGATGAGCAACTTGAGGCTGCGAAGGCAACTATTGCTAGTCTCACAAAAGAGAAGCAATTACTTAGAGAAGAAAAAGATAGAGATGGATGAGTTTATGCTTAGAAAGTTTAACGAGGATGTGGGAGCTTTGCAAAGGCTGCATATGAGAAGTGGGGTGCCACACCTGAAGATCCTTGATGGGAACTTGGAGAATATGACTCGTTTTTTAGTTGGCTCTGTAGGCAGTATGAAGACCTTGGAGTTTTGGTTCAAGCTGCCTCAGACACTAGCGTCATGTACTCTACCCGTGCACTTCTTCATTTGATGAAAGATGCTAAGGATCCCTTTTGTATGACACCTTTGCGAAGATTCTTTCAAATTTTACGGGGATGCTATTAGCAAGATTTCTACGCACTCATCTCTTGTGCAAGAAATTCTTGAGCAATCTTTGGTGCAATTGTGGGTGAGAGCATTGTCTCGAGAAAGTGAAGGAAAAGTTGAGAAAGGTATTATGCTTTCTTATTAAATTTTACCTTCTTCCCTTGTTTTTTCTCTTTTTTTTTCTTTTGTTTCTTTGACTTTGTCTTTATGATTGAGCTTGACATATTACGGGAGGAAGAAAGTTTGAAGAAGGAAAAAGAGGAGGAAGAAAGAAAGGCTCGTGAAGAAGGAAGAGAGAGCGAAAACAATGTTAGTGGCCGAAGGGGCTAGCTCTATGGATTGATTTTTTATTTTGAGTGTTTTTGGGAGGAGAAAAGAAAACATGTTGGCAAAAATTATTGTAAATTTGTTAAGTTTATGTTTTGTCTAAACTTGTGGAAACTTTGATTTTATTGCTATGAAGTTTTATTTCTAATGAGAAGATAGATTGCGTTTATGATTATTTTTGTCGAATTTTGACTTTGGAATATCTAGCGAGGTTCCTCAAGCGAAACTTCTTGCGAGGATATGATACATTTTACCTCTTATGATTCGCGAAGGATAACTTTGTTTTGAGACTTGAATTTTTTGGAATGTTGTGAGGCTTACGGTAGTGTTGACATTGGTGCTTTTGTGAATAAATGCCTTGGGACATCCAATCGCGAAATCTTCTTATAGGATGCCGGGGGTTGTGGACTTTAGTACTTGTTGGGCGGGTAGCGTTATGTGTATTCAAGCTTTTCTTTGCGTTTAATCTTTGCTTGGTCTTAGTTCTTGCTTTTTTTTTTGGTCCTCGTGCTCAAGTCGTCTCTCAAGCTTTTTTTTTTGGGGAGAATTTCCAAGATCACGGCCGAGATAAAATAATCAACGAAGTTGTTGAAGATATTTTAGAGTGAGGCGACAACTGTTGTTGCCTCTGAAGAAATTTTGAGTAGCTTAAGTGTTGTTTTTTTAGGAAACTTGTATATTTTTGTTATATGTATAACTGAATAAATGTTTTGTATGATGTATTTCCATTTTTGTAATTTAAGTAATTTTGTAATAAGTTTTTATGATTTTACAAGGGTTTTACATTTTTTGAAGACAAAATTTTCTCCTTAGAGAAATTTGAAAACGTCGTCCCCTTCTTTTTTCTTGCGAAGTGGTAGCGAAGACTTGATTTGAAGCCAAAATTTTCTCCTTAGAAAATTTGAAAACGTCGCCCCCCCTTCTTTTTTGCGAAGTAGGAGCAAAGATTTTGATTTGAAGTCAAAATTCTTCTTAGAGAAATTTGAAAACGTCGTCCCCTTCTTTTTTTTTTTGCGAAGTGGGGCGAAGACTTCGATTTGAAGTCAAAATTCTCCTTAGAGAAATTTGAAAACGTCGTCCCCCTTCTTTTTTTTTCGGAAGTGGGGGGCGAAGACTTCGATTTGAAGTCAAAATTTTCTCCTTAGAGAAATTTGAAAGCGTCGTCCCCTTCTTTTTTTGCGAAGTGGGGCGAAGACTTTGATTTGAAGTCAAAATTTTCTCCTTAGAGAAATTTGAAAACGTCGTCCCCTTATTTTTTTCACGAAGTGGGGCCGAAGACTTCGATTTGAAGTCAAAATTTTCTCTACCTTAGAGAAATGTGAAAGCGTCGTCCCCTTCTTTTTTTTTGCGAAGTGGGGTGAAGGCTTCGATTTGAAGTCAAAATTTTTCTCCTTAGAGAAATTTGAAAACGTTGTCCCCTTCTTTTTTTCTTGCGAAGTGGGGGCGAAGACTTGATCTGAAGTCAAAATTTTTCTCCTTAGAGAAATGTGTAGGTAATAATTTTAGTTTTGTACTTAAATTGTACCTACTTGTTGTTTATTTTGTGAATACTCTTAGCCGAGATGCTAAAAGCATTTTGCTTTTTAAACTTTGGAAAAATAGAAAATATAAAAAAGAATGCACAAGTTGGGGAAACTACTTTCTCATTTATACTTGATATGAGAATTTACAATAGAGTCTGCCTCGTTAAAAAACCACTCACCTGCGAAGGGTTTCCCCGAGTGTGGAAAAAAAGAGTCTGACTCTTGATTGAAATTGATAAAATGCTTCTACGGAATTCAATCTAACTTGCTTATTTACAAAAACACGAAGAAAAGAAAATTCTAGGGATAGTACTTTGCGAGATCCCTAATGTTCCATGTGTGGCTTAATTCTTCTCCTTTGAGATTCTCCAAGTGGTAGAGCCTTGCCTTTTGATTTTGTTATGACGAAGGGTCCTTCCCATTTACATTTGGAATTTTCCCACCCGGTGTCTTCATTTCTTTTCCTCTTGAGCCGCGAAGTCTCACAGTTTGTAGTTCTCTTTTTTACCACTTTCTTGTTGTACCATTTGCTTGTTTCTTCTTGGTACTTTCTCAAATTCATCACGGCTTGGTTTCTTTCTTCTTGAGCAAATCTTTTGCTTGTCTTTTTGGTCTTCTTAAGCTTGTTATTCCCACATTTGTTCATGGACCTTGAGGCTGGATTTCTTAAGGTCATTGCTTCATCTCCATATAATAACTTGAAAGGTGTAAACTTTGTTGATCTTGTGGTGGTTGTATTGTGACTCCAAACAATCCTTGGTAGTTCTTCGACCCATTTTCCTTTTGGAAGTCCCACTAGATTTTTTTGATATTCCTACACATATTATGTCATTTGCTCTTTTCGGCGGCTCCATTTGATTGTGGATATCGACTCATGCGAAACAAAGTTGGATTCGGACTTTCACAATAACCACGAAGTCTTATTTATCAAATTGAGTTCCGTTGTCCAAAGTTATGTGTCTCGGGACTCAGAATCTGCGAGATTATGTTTTGCCAAAGAAACTTCTTCATTGTTATTGATGACATGTTTGTGATTGGCTTAAACTTCTATCCATTTTGTGAAATATTATTTTGCAACAATTGTGTATTGATGATTGCCTTGAGCTGGAGGGGAGCTTTCCAATTATGTCTATTCCCCATCTTGCAAGTGGCCAAGTGGGTTCTATGTGTTGAATTGGGTTTCTTTGGAGCATTTGACTTGCTTCTTTGAAATTTGACAATTGTGGCATGTCTTCACTATTTCCTTACTATCTTTTTTTTTTGTTGGCCAATAGAACCCTTATGCAGATGCTTTTTCCCACATACTACGCTATGTATTTCTTGAAGTAATTCATTTCCTTCTTAAGCTTGAGATGCATTTGAGTAGTGGTTCACAAATACCATGTTTGAAAAGTTGGTTGCCGATGAGCTTGTAATTTCTTATTTTGTGCTTCATTCTTATTTCTTCGGCTTGGCTTTTCGGCTCATAGAATCCTCTTAGGAAAGCTATTATTGATGATCTCAATCTTAAACTTTCAATGATGTGGATGTACTTTGGTTCTTCAATTTTTTTGCTTTTATCGAAGACTCACGAAATCTTGGATAGAACACGTCGGTGGTAATTTGACTTTTTTAAAGGCTGCTTTGCTTTTGCAATCTCGTGCAACTTCTTCGTTGTTTGTTCTTGAGATGCTTATACGATTGAATCCTTTGAAATGTTTTTCTTGATCCACGATATTTTGCAAATATTTTTGCTAGTTCAGGGATCTTTTGCCTTGTAATTCTTCTCAACGTGTCTGCTACAACTTGTGAATCGGTTTTGATCAAGATTTTTGCACTCCCATTGCTCTTGCTTTGCGAAGCCCGACAATCTTGCTTCATATTCAGCGATGTTGTTTGTGCATCGAAATTCTAATCTTCTTTGCATATTTCATCTTGACACCGGGCGGCGGGTTATTATTCTTTGCGCAACATCGACCCCTGCGAACCCCATGCTCCATCGCGGTTCATTGTCCATTCTTGACGGGACAAGGTCCATTCTTGATGGTCTTTTTTGGTCTTCGTGATTTGTTCTTTGGTGTCAATCTGAGATGAAATCTGCCAATACTTGAGACTTTATTCTTGTTCTTTTTCGAATTCGATGAAGTATTGTGAAATTTTTGGTACGCCCATTTGCCAAGTCTTCTTGAAGATTCTGACTTTGGAGGACATCTTTGAGGGGTTGATTTGTTGGTATTCTCACTTTGTGTGCCAAGTATTGCTTCAACTTTCTTGTTGCCATGAGTACTGCGTATACTATCTTCCCTATTTAATGAATAAAAATCTTTTGATCAGGAAAGGGCTTGAGGAGACAAAATAAATTGGTTCTTGCTTCTTTGCGTGGTCTTTCTCTTTTCTTGAACTAGAACTGGCAGCTTACGGCTTTCTCGGATCTTTGAGATGTAAAGGAGCAACTCTTAATCAACATTTGGTGTTGTTAATGTTGAAGGATTGGAGAGATACTTTTTATTTCTTCGAAAGCTTTTTGTTGCTCTTCTCCCCATGTGAAGTTTGTCTTAAGCCCCTTTTAGTGCTTGAAATATTGGAAAGCTTTTTTGGCTGACTTCGATATGAATCTGTTCAGTGAAGCCAATCTTCTGTTAGCTTTTGGATGTCTTTGATGTTCTTCCGGGACTTGTTTCCATTCTTGCTTTTATCTTCTACGGGTTTGGGTCGATGCCTTTTCTTTGAGACTATGCATCCGGATTTTTGCCTTTTTTTTGCACTCACGAAAAGTACATTTCTCGGGGTTGAGTTTGAGGTTTGACTTTCTCAAGTTCTCAAATGTTTGCTTCAAGTCCTTTATGTGGTCTTCGCGTTTCTTGCTCTTTACTATTATGTCATCAACATATGCCAATAGATTGTCTCCATTTTGATCTTTGAGTGCTACGAAGTCATTCTCATGAAGCTTGACCCGGCATTGCAAAGCCCCTCTGCCATTCTTTGGAAGCAGTAAGTTCCAAATGGTGTGATGAAACTTGTCTTTTCTTCATCTTCTTTTTTTTCATATAGATTTGATGGTATCCTAAGAAACAATCGAAAAACTTAGCATTTCACTTCCCGCGGCTTGATGCACAAGTGTGTCGATTCTTGGTAGAGGAAGTTGTCTTTAGAACAAGCTTTGTTGAGATCCGTGAAATCTATACACATCCTCCACTTTCCATTGCTTTTTTCACCATCACAATGTTGGCCAACCAGGGTTGTGAATCAAACTTCTCTTATGACCTTCGCATCAAGCGGTCTTTGTACTTGACCTTCCGGCCATTGTTACGTCTTCGAAAATCTTTCTTAACTTTTTGTTTCTTTTGGCTTGTAATTTGGGTCAATATTTAGTCGATGCTCAATGATATCCCTGGCTGACTCCTTCTAGGTCTTTTTTCTTGACCATGCGAAGACATCTTGGTTGCTTAAGTAAAAAAACTTATCAATTGTTCTTCCTCTTCTTTTTTGCTAAATTTGCTCCTATGATGGCTTTCTTATGCATTTACCATTGGATCTAGTAATACTTCTTTGGTTTTACGCCTTCGAGCATGTCTTTTTTTTTTTTTGAGACTTAGCATTTTACGTTTCTTTTTCTTCTTCTTCGATCTCTTCGATGGCCAAAACATTTCTTTGGGCTGGAGTTGAGTCTTTCTCAATGTTTCTTACTTACGTTTTGGTTCCGTGGATTGATATTGGGCCATTGAGTCTTTGAAACTTTCATGCACAAGTAAGAGTTATTGATTCTTGCCGAAGATGTTTAGGCTCCCCCTCCGAATATGGCATTATGCTTGGTACGTGCATTTCAACAACATCAAATGCTATTTGCTCTGTTCTTGCATTGTTTTGTGTTTTGAAAGATACCGGCAACACAATTCTTCAATTGAGTTTATCCTTTTGCCACTTTTGAGCCAACCCGGTGGATATTTTGCCCTTCCCAAGTTTTGCCTTTTGATTTGCATTGCATCTAGGGTTGATCTTGAAGAGAATATCTGCGGAGCTTCCTCCATCCACTAGAATTTTTGTAACGTCCGACCATCAATGTTTGCTTCTATAACCATGGCATCCATATGTGGATAGTCTTTAAGTTTCATGTCTTGTTACGTGAAGATAATTGGTTGGTGTGACCATCTTGTTTTTTTGTAAGGTCCTTCCATTGTTATTGCATTAACTCTTCAAAAATAATTTCTTCTCTCGTTGCTTGTTGAATGCTCTATCTTTGTTTCCTCCACAAATTGTCATTATTACGCCTCTACTTCTGGCTTGATCATTTGGTGAACCATTGTTTTGAATATTTGGGATGTTGTTTGCCACGGAAGCTTGAGTTTGTGCATTTTGCATTTGCCCCCATTGTGGGCGGAGCTATTGCCAAAGGTTGGCAATTGTATATTGGTGGTGGACACGGTAACACTTTTTTGGTTGTAACTTGGGTCATAATATGCTTGATTGTGCGAAGTGCTTGCTTGAGACAAGAAGTTTATTGATCTTTGATTTTCCATCAATTTGCCTTCTTCTTTGTATTTGCTCTATGCTCTTCTTTACCATAGGACACATCTTGGAGGTATGACCCGGCCCTTTGCCATGAATGATGCAATACATTTCTTCGGGGCTTTAGCATTCTCCTTTCTCGAATCTTGCTTGATTAAAGCCTCCTCTTATTTGGTTGTTTGGTGCACGAATGTTGTCCCAGCTTTGCTCATTGTTGATTTGATTGATGCGAAGTGGTGGTTGGTGTTGGTATTGGTATTGTCTTAGCTCAAAATTTTGTGGCTTGAAGGCGATTGTTTGACTTAAGCTTGATTTCTTTGTGCATTCTCTTCTTCAATCTTCTTTACGAAATCATCGTCGATCTTGCATATTTTTGAAATTCCTCATATAATTGGGCGGCAGTTTTTGGTCTTTCTCTTTTGAGGTGCGAAGATAATTGTCCTCGCGAGGCCTCTGGATTGCGATTACAACTTAAATGCGATACGTGCGGAATTTGGGTCTTCATTTGGATGAACCTTTTGTAATATTGAATTTTTGGTTCTTTTGGATATTGCTTGATGTCAAACGGATCATCACTTGTTAATCATCGTGTCTTTGGAATCCTTGGAAATCAACTAACAAAGTTGTTCTGAGTTGTTCCCAATTTTTGAGTGATCTTGGCTTGAGTGAAGCATACCATTTCTAAGTTGGTCCTTTCATTGCCATGATGAGTGCCTTCGCTAGCGTTTTATCATCTCCTCCTCCCCGATTCAAGCTGCCGCTTCGAAACTCATCAAAAATTGTCTTGGATACGTTAAGCCTTCATATGTTGGTATGACATTAAACTTGAAGCCTTTTGGCCATTTTGCCATTTGTAGATCTCTTGGTAGTGGAGATTACGGGTCGATTGTGACTATTGCCTTTTTAAGTTTGCCTTGATTTGTTTTGGTTTCATACGTGATGATGACTTCGCGGTCATGATCGTTGAGTTCTTCGTTTAATCTTCTTATCTTTGCTTGACTTCCTCTATTCTTTGTTTGATGTCTTTTCTGCGGTTCGGCTTTGCAAGCCTCGAGCTCTTTACGCTTTTTGATCAACTCTTTTTTCTAGCTCTTTAACTTTCTTGCTTCTTTGCCTTGATTTTTAGGTGGGGAATGACTTCTTTGGAAACGTTATCTTAAACTTATTCTTGGTACTTCATCTTACATTTATTGTTTCTTCTTCGGCGCTTTGCCGATCTGTTCTTGGGGGTCTTCCCATGTTTTTGGTGGTGGTCGTGTAGTAAATCGTTGCTCACACAAAAGCGGTGGGCGCCAAGATGTTGGGTGATTGCTCAACACAACACTTATTGATGATGATATGGTTTACAAAGTGGTCATTCAACATGACGATTACAAAGGATGTCAGGGGGTATTTATAGCCCCCCCTGACTTCG
Organism: Hyparrhenia diplandra; assembly: GCA_015847255.1. NCBI lineage: Eukaryota > Viridiplantae > Streptophyta > Magnoliopsida > Poales > Poaceae > Hyparrhenia > Hyparrhenia diplandra. The sequence continues at coordinate 38,187 of JADLZK010010853.1, read as the reverse complement.
TAATGGTGTAAAAACACTAGGAATTACAAAACGAACTTCTACAATACATCATGTCTAGCGAAGGTGTAATCTTCATCTTCGCAATCCTTTTCACCTCTTCGAAGTTGTTTCTATGGTTCTCTGGCGAAGTCGTCATGAACGTCTTCGCCTGGATCCCGACTTCAACATTTCTACTTTCAACCTGGTCGCTCCTTCGCGAAGTCGATGACCTGCGAAGCTACCTTCGGAATATAACTCAGCTTCTGTCTTGTAACTGGTTTATGTATCCTGAAATCATTAAAGTCTGGGACGAAAGTTTTTTACGAGAAAATCAAAGTTAGAACCCAACAGTCAACTTTTTAGGTGACCGATATATCTGGTTTAGCGAGCCTCCTAATGGAGTTTGTAATTTGTATGATGTGATATAATAAAGGCAAGCTCTTTTTCTCAAAAAAAATTTTGAGCTCCTGTATACACATTGTGTTCATGTTGCTGCTAATACATTACCTCTAATCATTTTTTTTAGTCCCGTCTCGTTCTCCCTATTGCCTGACTGCACTCTTCAGCTTGCTTGCTTCTTCGGAAACACTAATACGCAACATCATGATCTCGCTCCCCACCGTGCGCGCCTCACAGAAGACAAAAAGAAGATGGCGGCATTTAGGCTTTTCGATGATGGCTAGGCTTCAATGTGCTCTCCCTTGAATCTCTCTTCTTTATCAACTCCAAATTGAGTGGGCTTAGAAGTAGATCAGGGAGGCAAGCTGGTCAAGCGGGGCATAAGAGAAGGCGGCGAGGTGTGGCACCGACATTGCCGATGTGAGTACCATAGGAGGCGACCGGACCATGTCGTGGAAGGAAGGGGGGGGAGGGAGGAGGTCGCCCGCGGGCATTAAGGTCTCACTGGACCTAGTGTCCAAAGTTGTACATGGGAGGCATGGCCCCAAGCCGCCAAGGCGGAGTGGCGCAAGGATATACATGGGCAGCACTGCTAGCAGTGAGGCAGCCGCAAAGTGTGGCAGAGGAAAGCGGGGTGGATGTGTCCGACAGAAGAAGGATACGACAAACTTTGTCTTTCTTTCTACTCTTCCTTACGCAACAATAACAAATTGGTATCGACTTCTCGGTCCTAGATCGTGATCGATCTACGCATTCTCACTTCTACTATTTCTAGCACATTCGTAGAATCATGGAGCGGAACACTAAGCTCATCCTTGCCCACCATGATCACTACTCCACGACATGCATGCACCGTATTTGTTGTTTTTACCTGTACTCATTCACACCTACTCTATGAACCTACTACCATGTTGTCTATTGTTTTTTACACCCAATCAAGCCCCTAAAAGATATGACCTTGTTTAGTTCACGAAAAGTGAACCTAAAAAGTGTTCTGGTCTTCGTCGGATCAAATCTTTTAACGCGTGTTTAGAGTATTAAATATTGGTAAACAAAAGACTAATTACGCGGTTTGGTTTGCAAATTGCGAGATGAATTTTTGATCCTATTTAGTCCTTATGGGATAGTAATTATCAAATATAAGCGAAAAGTGTTCACGGTAGCCAAACCCAAAATATTTCATTAACAACACCCCCATATCGGCGGGAGAGAAAACAAGAGGTGTACAAGAAACAACCTAATATATTTTTTCAAGAAAACAAGGCTCGAGAGGAGCTTTTAAACTGTTGGAGATGTTTTAACTTCTTAATAAGGTGGAGTTTCCGAGCCTTTGGCACGAGCACAAGAGAAACATCCCATGCGAGCAGAATTTGCACTCGGGATTTTTTTTTTTTTTTGTTCCCGTGCGAATCGATGGGCACGGAGATAGGAGTATGTTTTTTTTTTTTTTGAGCGAAACGGAGATAGGAGTATGTATGACTGCATGTTAGGCTGGGTTCGGAAGATTCCCTGTTAGCCCAAACGGGTAAATCCAACCACCTCCGTTAGCTTCTGTTACCTGGCTAGCTTGCTTCCCCACCTCCGCATCGCCGCCGCCGACTGCTTCGCTCTGACGACGCCGTACCACCTCCGCATCGCCGCCGCCGCCTGCTTCCGCTCGTACGATACCCTTCCCCGCATTGCAACGCTTCTCTCCTTCGCCACCCAGATACGCCCTCCCTTTCTGCTTCCGCCAGAGTCCACACTACGAATCCCCGCCTCGTCAATCACACAGTACACCAACGCCGTCGCCTCCACCCTAATACGGTACCCTCCCCTTCTCACCAGGGGCATCTGCTATAGATAAGGTCAGATTAACCACCTCCCCTCCCCATTTCCTCTCTTAATTAATTATTGCTGGGTCTCGCTTTTTTTTTCGCTTTTGTGGTGCTCAAGGTTTCTAACTTATTATTTTTGCTGCATTTAAGTACATATATATAACAGTTATCAGATCGATCTATGGTTAAGTCTATATGACAGGACGTTTCAGCTATGTTATCTTGGCTACAACAGTCCTAGTCTGTTCTTAGAACAAGCTGTTGAGTTCTGATGTATCTTATGATTTTACCAATGCATTTTTTGAATGGGTTGGGATTTACCAGTTCTCTATCCTTGTTTGTTAATTTGTGAGTTATAATTATTGCACGTTTAGTATGTAGTATATACCATTCTTTTCTCAATACAAAAAAAAAAAAAAAAAAAACAGTTGAATTGCCCTGGGCATATACCCAGCATTATTATATAACGATATAGCACTTGAGTTCTCGAGTGTTAAACACGATATATCCCTAGTCTACGTTGCACGGATACGGATACGTGTATCAGTATCCGATATGTATCCGATACCTGATACACCAATTTCCCCAAAAACCCGATATGTGGATACGTTTAATATTAAAAAAATAAAAAAACAATAATACATGTCTCAAACAACAGGTCTCAAACATAGTAGTCTCAAACAACAGGTCACAAATATAGTAGTCTCAAATTTAGGAAAGTGGAAACTAATAGAGTAATAGAAGGCATTCAGGCTTGCAATTCATCCAGCAACAAGTTCCTATTCCTCCTCATTGGTCAAGTTGTCATCCACAACATCTTCAGGCTGCTCAGCATTGACACCAAAAAAGTCACAGCTTCCAATTCAGGTTCATCAAGGGACAGGTCAGCCACTTCAAGAATGCCAATACCACCAAGTGAATCAAAAGAATCCCCTCCTACATCCCACATCCTTGTCTCTCCTGTCTTGTACGCATCACTTCTTCTGGATAGATGCCTCAGATTTGTGTGCACGAAGACCAAATCTTTAGAGTTAAGGCATTTCTCTGAAGACTATGGACAAAGCTATAGGTGCTCCAGTTCCTTTCACAGCAAGAAGATGAGGCTGGTTGGCTAAGCAATTTCATGGCCAAACTCATCAACAAGGGAGCAGATTGTCCATGATTTGTCCACCAAGTCATAGGGGAAACAGACCGGAGAGGAAGACGGGCTGGGGAGCAAAGAAATCGAGCAACAACCGGCTATGAACTGAAGAAGAAGAGGAGATCGAGAATGGGGAAGGGGATTTACTCACTGGACGAGCAGGATCCACGGCGCGGGGGGGCGGAAACTCCACGCGGCGGGGGGGAGGGAGCTCAGCGCCCGGCGGCGGGGGCGGGTGCTCGCCGCCGCCAGCGGGGCGGTGCTCGTCGCCGGGCGAGTGGGCCTTCGTCGCCCGGTGGCCGGGCGGCCGGATGTCGCGGGCGGGATGGGCCTCGATGCGCCGTCTTGGAATGCGGGGAGACCGGAGAGCCAGCATCGTGGCTAGGGGCAACGGGAGGATATCGCGATGCCTTGTTGGGCTGGGCCGTATCGAGTAACGCTGATACGCCGTGTCCACAAATGGATACGTATCAGCCCACGATATCGGCTTTTTATTTATTAATATTCGGATACTTCCCGCATAATTATCCGCCAGTATCGGACACGTATCCGTTATCCGATCGTGACGGATCGCCGTCTGGCGTGTTCAGCCAAGTATCCGTGCAACGTAGTCCCTAGTGCTCATGTGTCCGTGGAAACGCCGGGATTATTAGCCCTCATAGTTATCTGACTTCTGTTAAAATCTTATTTCCCAAGTGTTAAATTGTTTCCCTGGTGGATATGCTGAACACAAGGAATTCTCAGGTTCCCATGCGCTTCCTTGTAAACACTCTGTTTAGCCCGCGTTTTTTTCAATTAAAGGCCTCCGACGGAGGAATTCCGTGTGTGGGCACTCGGAAAGACAATCTCCGTGTGTCTGCACTCTACAACGTATCCCTGAGTGTCTTTGGCACTAGGAAAACTCCACTAATCTGTTAGTGCATAACATGCTAAAACACAAGTTTGCCACTTGCCACTCACCGGTTTTGACATGTCTTTATCACATGAGCAAATTAAAGGTAAAAACACTATTGGCTTTTAAGCCCACAATTCCACAAACCTTACATTAAATCAAAAAGACAAACACTACTTGTGAGTTGTGACATAAAAATATATAATATGTCCTAGCCATGCGTTGTTTGTCTTGGCCTCTACCTCCTAGCTAGAGCCTAGAAGCACTGGTACAGCAAGTGATCTATGGGCTGCTGGACCATTTGCATGCCAGAGTTCCATGCAGTTGCGCTTGCACCAAAAGTATCGTAGTTAGCAGCTCCGCTCATGATAGTTGCTGGATGGGCATTCATTGTTGTTGTAGCATTAGCAACATGGTTTGCGCTCATGTAGAATATGATCTCACGCAGTGCGCGCACAGCCTGTTCTCCAGCTCCATCGTCTGGGTGCGCAGCACCGAAGTTCTGAGCTTCTGCTGATGCATAGTTCTGGTTGGTGATGTTCAGTGCTGTCATGAGTTGCTGTTTCGTCATCCTCAGCTTGTCGACCTGTTTTGTTTTTTAATACAGAAGACAATTACATTCTGATATACACGTGATCGGTTGGCATAAGAAAAAAAAAATCGTGGGAGGAAGATATATATACGATTGATAAGTTGGATGGTTTTGTTTTAGATTTTGAGGGGCTATGATAGATAGAATTTTTTTCTGAAGGGGACTGTTGTATCATTTTTGCTTGGAGTATTTGGTGATTTTTGGTTAATAATAAGTTCAATTTCCATTCAGAAATATAATATAGGTACAATTGGCGTTAATATTGATCTAAAAAAACGCAACAAAGTGGTATGGGATTTTTCTTTTCCTTGTTTTTCGATGAGAGCCAGCTAGTAGTTCAATTAGTGGAGAATTACTCGATAATATTTGGGAAAGAAAGCCTTTAAAGTTTGAGCTGATAGATCATACTTTTGAGAAAGATTTTGGCAGTGGAACATTGTGCAACGTTCTTCGCTAGTTCGATATCACCTCTTTATCAAAAGATGAGATATTTAGTGAAAGGTTGCAGTGTCTTGTTTTGATTGGATGTTCCAACTGCTTACTTTGAAGCAATTTTGTTTGGGTGGGCCCTGAGAAAGGGGCACCATACATTATTGGAGTTTGCTTGCTTCAGCAGATCCTGAAGCTCAAGTCTCCTTTTTCATCTGATTTTTGCTTTGTATCAAATTCACCTGCACATGAGTGCAAGCTTCAATACATAAAAGGAAAAGTAACCTATATATGGAGACAGAGCAAATTAAAATTAAAGACATCACAATCTATATACCGACTAATTAATGCATGGTTAAATTTTAAAATCAAATATGTAGAAACATTCTGTATATATATAAGAGCGAGACGGACACGGACGAACCTGTGAGTTGAGGTCGTCGAGATGTTGTTGCTTCCGCTGCCTTGACCGCTTTGCAGACTCCCGGTTTGACTCCATCCTTCTCTTCCGCTTGAGCTCCATCCGGGCCTGGAGGTCCACCATGTCACCGTCCGACCCAAAGCTGTGGGTCCCATGACTCGCACCAGACGAGGTCCCACTTGAAATGGTCCCACCGGACAGGGTCATCCTCAAATACTTTGATCGAGTTGATGACCTTGACACCAAGCTCGATCACCGTACCCAAAGTTATGTCGTCTAGACTAGAAGCTTCCTCTAATTAAAGCTTTATGTAGATAGAGGCTATAATTTGCAAGTAGTGTAGGTACACAGTACAAGGATATGATACTAGTATGTTTCTATTTCAATGGTCTATGAATAGATGAGATTTTGTGTGGTGGTTAGGATCTTACTGAGAACACATAGAACCAGTAGAGGAACACAACGGAGAAAGAGAGAACAAGATGGGTGCCTCGCCGGAGCGTCGAGTTGATCATAAATCTGGAGCGGCTGACCTCAGAGAGGATTTGTGACATCTAACACGCCACACGACCTTCCTCTCTTTAGTCTATCATCGATCAGTTGGCCAAAACGTTTACAGTAATAAGCTTTTACAAAAGAGAAACAAACAAGTTGACGATGCAGATGCACCGGAACAGATGTCTCCTGTATGAGCTTAGTTACAGGTGAAAAATTTGGCAGAGTCTCCCCTGGAAACCTTAGTTTGCTTGCAATGGAAATATACTCTTTGAAGCCTAAGGATTGATGGTCTGATCACGAGAACAAGGTTAGGGAATATGATCAAGAACACAAGGATGGTGATCGAAGTGCTCTGGGTTGAGGGAGCAAGGGCAAGAGATTCTTGCTAGCTAGGAAGATGGCATGCAACAGGGCTGCAGGAGAGGAACCTTAGCGAGGAAGGAGGGGAGGAGGGGAAAAGGGAATTGAGGCTTGGAAGAGGGGCTCATTTATAGATGGAAATGCTGTGAGTTTTGTGAGAGAGGAAAAAAAATCAGTGCAAATCATAGTGGTGGAAGCAAAGCAGTGGTGGTGAGTAGTGAGTGGTGATGCGGCAGAAACATGGGGAGGAAAAAGCAGAGGTGATGGTGGGCTGTTGCTTGTGGGGTTAGAATCTTCCCTGGCATCTTGGTACAATTGGCAAAGGTTTGGTTCATTGGCCATTGTTTTGGTAAGCAACTAAGCTTTGGCAACCTTGAGTAGAAACAAACCCTGTGGTAATATGATTGCTGGATTGCTATAGCTTGTTCCTTATACATAATTTTAGGTCAGAAACATGTCAGCAAACCTTGTGCTTGCCTATATATATATATATGCAATATCACTGTTCAGTCAGTAAATTGTTCAGCTGCTGATACCTGGTAGTAATACTATGCACAGAGGAGAAATAATGTTTCTAATAACTTGTGAGGGTAGGTATATTTATTTTCTGTTGGAAAGCTGTGAAGATATTTGCAGATCATGGGGACGTTAGTGTGGTCCAGTCTATAAAGTGAAACCACATGCCATCCACAGATTGAAGTGTTGATTTTACTTTCAAGGTTGCCGGGTCATACTGGTTGTCTGCCAGTGGACAAACTATTCATTTCTTAGCTTTTCTGGATTCAGAAGAATACAGTGACATTGCACATAAGGGCTGCAGAGCAACTCAAAATGCTTAAAACCATATAACAATATCATGCATATTCTGGTCCCAAAGAATCATGTGAGTTCCCCCCCCCCCCGCCCCACACCCCCTGGTTAAAAGTTTTCACGATTATTTGCTTATAACAAGGAACTAATTTACTGCATATAGTTTTACATCATACTGAATAAGACACATTGCTCAAATTATTAGATGATTATTATATTATCTTAAGTTAATGTTCCTTATTTTTCTTCCAGACAACTTTCAAAAGGATGTTTGGAAATTCTGTTGCGCTTGCTGCAAACACATTCTTATCAGATGAGTAATGCTATAATCTCTTTGTAGAAATTTTGTTCACGGTTGAAGATTTTCCACTGTGTTCACAAATGGCTATTAACAACCACACTCTTCATGGGGCTCATGGCTGGTCACTCAAAAAAAAAATTGTCTTCCAAAATGAATCTAACAAATGGTTACTCAGAACCTTTGTTTTGTAAGACCAGATATTTTCATCCTCATGAGGAAAAAAGGAAAAACCTCCTCTGTTAATTATTTCATCATTTTTAGCGCTTGAAGCTTGTAGGTACTGATAGAGATCTCACCTTAATGAATGTCAGTTGCAGTGCCATTGCCCATTGCTACTAGGTTATATATGTATTACTAGAAACACCTAGCATTTTCTAACAATTCAAACGTCACAATACCAACGACATGCTTTCTGAGATGAGAAGATAATGACTCGTACGGACCAGACGTCCAGTAATTGGTTCGTCTTATCCAGAAGGATCAAATCACACCCCAAATGTGTGCATTGCCCATTAGGTCAGCATAAAAAGTTTTTTGGTTTGTTTTTCCTGTTTTAAGACATTAGTGAAACCTTTTTTTTTTTCTTTTTTTTTTTTTTTTTTTTTGGTGGGGGGGGTGGTTGAGGGCTGCTAATTTCTAATTTTGTCAGGCAATCAGAGTAACACGATATGAGACTTTAAAATTAACTAGTCAATAGCATTGCAAAAATGATTGGCCAGATATGTAGGTTAGTGACTCTTCTCATGCATCACTTTGGACGGCTGACATTGCAGCCTAGTGTTGCATCTAACTATGTATCCCTGTACTGCCAGTATTTTAGGCAGCTTTCCATGTGAGGCACAATGAATTGCGGAAAGATGAAGTACTGCTCATAGACAGTGCGAGATTGATTTCCATGACACTAATGGCAAACAGCTTTATCTGTTGGCCTGTGATATCAACTTGCTTGTAACGAAAAAGCTAAAGCACCAGTGAAATTACGACTGTTATTTACGCTGAATTGATTGTAGCAATTTCATGCTGAATATTCCACAGCAAAATTCTGAATAAAGTTGCATTAATCTATTGAGCTGAGCTCAGCTTAACATTTGAGCACATGCGTAAAACATTGGCAGATCACCTTCAATGCAAAAGACGACAAAATAAAGTGGCCGCTTACAATGTACAGAAGACTACTGCACTAAGAAGGAAGAGGGAAAGAGCGATCAGTATTCTTCATGTATCAAACTGTCAACACATTCATGCACCAGCTGCTGGTAAAATTCTGCGTTCGCTATCAGCTAGTGGTGGCTGCTGCTGCATCCCTTGTCACAGTGAAAACTCTTGCCTTACAGGGTTCAGAAGGAAATTCGTCATAGTGTGCTTCAGGATATATGTTTCCAATACATGGTTGGATGAACAAGTGCTGCTGATTTAGGGCTAGGAGTAGTCTTACAATCGAAGGAACCAATCCCTCGAGGCCTGGTGCATACTAGAAGAAGTCACCTATCTTTCCTTGTGAAACTTCATACCAAAATTGTGGAGAACCTGAAGAGGTTTCAGGACACACAAGAAAATTTGAGTAGTTTATTTGAAAGAAAACCAAATAAGCGTCTGATAGAGAAAAAAAAAAAGTTTAGGATTCAGTTCTTTCTTAATAATAATGTTTAGCATGTACTACTGGTACTTGCTGCCTATTCCTTGTTTTCAGTGTTCTAACAGCATGGTACACCGATTCGGCGAGTCTCTCGGTTCTTGCCGTGTGGAATCCTCTTCGTTCACTTTAGCTGCTCCTAGACCAAGACAGCACATGGACTTGAACAATGACTCACAAAGTGCTCACTGCAGACAGCCTTTTTCATTCGGAATTCATGGAGATGCTTCGTCGCCGCAGCTGACGTCTACTAAACCATTCTAGAAGACCTAAACATCTTTTCCATTCCATTATAAGTCGTTTGATTTTTTCGATGGAATTTTGACTTCGTATTTAAAAAATTTGCCGCAAACTATCACTTTTTTGTCGTGGCTTTCTTTATTAATAAAAGTTCTTAAAGAATTATATTTGCGTAAATTTTTTTGAATAAGGCACATCAAACTTAGAGCAAAAAGTCAAATGACTTATAATTTAGGATGGAGGGAGTATTATCCAAAAGTCTCACTCTTAAATCAAACGTCGTATGTGCGCCTTAAGCACTCAGGTATCATGTGATTCGGATCGACACGCAAACTAACTTTTTATTTTTTTGAGATAGTGCTATTCATGCTGTAATTGTAAGGCCCATTTCGCTCCTCAAAAGCACAGGCACGGCAGAAACCAGAGCTTACATATAGGTTCTCTCTCTTCAAAGACGATAGATATTTGTTGTCACAAGTAGAAAAACAATCAAGTTATTTCATTTTATTTCAAATGAAATTGACACAAAACTTTCTAACGTGACACCACCATGACAGAATACAATGACATCACCATGACACCATAACCTCGGTTATCACACACAAACACACGATTTCCATACAAACACATCACCATTACCTCGGTTATCGCTCACAAACACGCAATTTCCATACATGACATCACCGTTACCTGGGTTATCGCTCACAAACACACAATTTCCATCTCATGTGCTCCTCTTCATTGGCTATTTGGAGTACAAGTTATACGATAAACTGCCGGTTTGGTCATCCTTTAAATTCTAGAGTATAAAGGATGCGAATATGCAATCTTTTTCCAGCCTCCAACTTAGCGCCCTATAGAAAACCGCATACCAAATAGCGTCCAACTATAAAAACAGTAGTCAAACAATTAATTTTTGAAGTGCTTTTGTATTCTCTATAAAAAATAATAAAATGTAGTTTAATCTCTAAAAAAGTAAAAAAAAAAAAATACTTCCCGTCACAAAATAAATCAACTTCTAGAGTTGTCCTAAATCAGCATATTTTCTAAAAAAAAAAAAAAACATACTCCCTCTCTGTCCCCAAAATTCTAGAGTATTAATTTCTCTTAATAAAGAAAACATTAAAATAGTACCATTTCATAAAATTGTTTGAGGCAAAGATATTTAAAACATATATAACCTAATCTGTCGAGAGACCGCTAGATTGGACCGAATTGACACGTGATCGCCGATCGTTAGGGCGGGCGGCAATCGGGGTTGCCCATGCAGGGCGGCAATTAGGATTGCCGGGACTGTCGAGAAGAAGAAGAAGAAGAGGAGGACGGCGGGCGACGGCCGCCCGGGCGGCGCGACGGGCGGCGTGGCTATGGCAGCAGCGGGCGGGAAGGTGGTGCACGTGTGCGAGGTGAGGGAGAGAGATTGAGAGCTGAGAGACAAGAGCTGCTTGGGGAGCTACCCCTTTAATTTTTCTCGCTTAATCGCAAAAGATTACATGCCCCTTGTATTTATAGTCCGAGGGAGACTTGCTCGCTAATAAAGGTCTAGAGGTTTCCTTATAGATTGGAATACCTCTTTACAAGTAATCTTATTCCTTTCCTATATTATTCTTATCCTTTATTCCCTAAATATTCTTTACTTAACGGGAAGCCGATGACGATGGCTTGCTCACGGCGGGCGGCGGGCGGCGCCCAAATCTCACGCACGCGCTTGCCGGGCCTTGGGCCCCTGGCGGCGCTTTGTGTTCCCCTTGTTGGGCCCTATTCCGCGATCCCTTTTTGGTTCATGACATCTCTCCCCCCTTTGACAAGCGTCCCTCGCGTTGTGGTTCTGCACTGGTGACATATCTGATGCGCTGGGCAAAGATGGAGATGCTGATGTTGTAGCTGAATGGATGTCGCACGAATGGCCTGGTCGTCGGGGGCTTATCATTCTCCTCAAGTGGTGCCCAAACTGGTGCTGTCATCTGGGACTTTATGATTCCGGCGAGGCCATGGAGCTTGTGGTCCGTTGAAGTAGCAAGTTGAGGTGGAACGGGAGCCTCCGGGGGTGTGACGAGGTTGACGATGTAGGGGGTTGATGTGGGTGGTATGTACCTCTTGTCGTCGTCGGTAAACCCCAAGTCGAGACTTGCTGAAGATGGAAGTGTCGATCTCTTGAGCGAGTTGGGTTGCCGTGTTCGTATGTAGGGCGCCTCCGGTGCATTGCAGCCCACGGCTTGTTGGCGTAGTCGCATCGACATAGATGTCGTTGAGGAACATCGGAGTCCATAGGTACGCTCGAGTCGCCCCCGCCGCCAAAGCCGCGTAGTCGACGCCGCGATAGTTGTTGGTGTCGCCGTTGAAGGACGTCCCAAAACCGAGAGTGGGGCACCATGGTATGTTGTCTCCGTTCTCCCGTGGCGCCTTGGTGATGCAGAGGAGCCAAAGAAAGAGGAGTGTCGTTTTCGTCAGGTTGGCAGCTGTGTACCTGATGTTCTCCTTGCGTGGTGCTGATGGTGTCGCCTTTGCTGGAGCTACAACTTGATTGATGGTGTTCTCCACCATTGTCGATGTCGGCCGAATGTCCAGCAGGTGTAGTAGATCGTCGTCGAAGGTCGGCGAGTGAACGACCGTCTCCTTGGTGGCGCGCCGGGGGCATCGGTGTTCTCATCGGCCGTGGCGCCCATGTGGGGGGCGCCATGGTCGCCCGATGTCGAGGTTGGCCGCGAGGATGTCGCCGTGGTTGATGCCCTTGTAGTTGTTGTTGATGGTAGGCATGGTGAAGACGTAGTCGACGCCGTCGGGGGTCGTCATCGGCGCTTGGCGCCCTTGAGGTCGCCGTTATCCGTCATAGCGCCCATGGTAGTGTTGTCGCCGTTGTCGATGTTGTCGATGCCGAGGACGCGTTGTAGCTAGCGGCGTCAATTGTGATGTCGAGGATGTTGTTGACGCTTCGGGAGGTGTCGTTGTTGTCGCCGATGGTGCCGGTGTCGAAGACGTCATGGTTGACGATGTCGGCGGCATCGTTGTAGCGTGGGTGGTAGAGGTAGAAGCTCCTTGTTGATTGGGATGGACTTGCCCGGTGACCGTGGGCGTGTGATGTCCTGGTCGTCGAAGGTGTTGTCGCCGTTGTTGTTCACGGCGCGCCGCTGTTGTCTAGGATGTCAAGGTCGCGACGCCGATGTTGACGCCGGTTGACGCCGTTATGTCACCCATAGTGACGTTGGTATTGTCGCCGATCTTTGAGGACGCCATGGTTGTCGATGTCGTGGTCATTGCCGATGTTGTTGGCGGCGCCCTTGGAGGCATTGCCGATGTCGATGATGTCGGAGTTGAGATCGGTGACGTCGGGCGCGACGTCGGACGACGCCGTTGTGTTGCTCTTAATGGGAATTCGCGTGGATGCTCCCGGTGTTCCCAATGTCGAGAGGATGTTGGTGGCATAGGAACTTATCTCGCATTGTCGTTGGAGCCTCACGACGCTGGCTTAGTTGGGTAGGCTTTTCGTCGAGCGGTTGGTGGACGCCGGTGGTAGCCTCTTGATCCGACCGAATCGAGCGCGACGGGCGGCGCCCTTGGGGGGTAGGCGCACTCGTTGATTGTAGCATCATCGATCTTGGAGGGAGGGGGTGACGTAGGGCGGCGCTGCGGGAGCGACGTCCGCCGCCGGTGGCGCCCATGGCGGGGGCGTCGCCGATGGCGTCGATGACGCGTCGAGAGCGGCACGCCGGGCCGCTTTGGCCGCTGCCGTGTTGTTGCCGCCGTGTGGCCACCGTTTGTCGTGGGATGAGGACGGAGTTGTCGTGTCCGCGGGCGCTCGCCCGCATGCCTCGCCGTTTCTCCTCCCAGGTGCCACACCGCCGTCGCCGGCGATTCGCGAGCCTCCTCCATGAACGCGTCGCCCATCTTGCCGCGGTGGTGGTCGCCGGAAGCCATCGGTGGTGGGAATCGCTCGGTCTCCGGATTACCAACCACGAGACCGGCCGATTGGGCCGAATTGACACGTGATCGCCGACCGCAGATGGGCGGCGGCAATCGATTGCCGGAGGGGGTCAGCGTAGGGCGGCAATCGGATTGCCGGGCGCAGCGCAATCGGGTTGCCGGGCGCCGGGGCAGCAATCGGGTTGCCGGGCGGGGGGCAATTAGGGATTGCCGGACCGTTGGAGAAGAGGAAGAAGAGGAGGACAAGGGTGGGCGCCGGCGGGCGGCCGCCCCGGGCGGCGCGACGGCGGCGTGGGCTATGGGGAGCGGCGGCGGGGAAGGTGGTGCACGCGGCGCGAGGTGAGGGAGAGAGATTGAGAGCCGGAGAGACAAGAGCTGTTTGGGGAGCTACCCCTTTAATTTTTCGCTTATCTCGCAAAACGATTACATGCCCCTTGTATTTATAGTCCGAGGGAGACTTGCTCGCTAAGAAAGGTCTAGAGGTTTTCTTATAGATTGGAATACCTCTTTTACAAGTAATCTTATTTTTTCCTATATTATTCTTATCCTTTATTCCATAAATATTCTTTACTTAACGAAGAAGCTGATGACAATGGCTTGCTCACGGCGGGCGGCGGCGGCGCCCAACCCTTAGGCGCGCGCCGGGCCTTGGGCCCCGGGCGGCACTTATGTTCCCCCTTGTTGGACCCTATTCCGCGATCCTTTTTCGGTTCATGACACTAACCAAATCACTCAATGTTTGGGGCCAATCTATGTAACCATGTTCCTGTCCTACAGCCCTGCAATGTCTAAATAGGATCTAATACCTATGTTGTAGCATATAAAATCTTTGAGGTTTGGTGTATTCTTCCATATCTTTTGTTATAGTCTACCATATTCTCTTAGCCAATTTATAGGTCCGATATGGTGCAAAATAATAATGTTACTAAATAATAAGCATGACTATGCATAATAGAACAATAGGAATAAAAATGAAAACGTTTCAGATAAGTCTAAGTAAATTAGTGCACAAAAGAATGTCTTGCGTGAGTTAAGAATAGTTGCTTTTCCATTGGATCCTCAAATGATGCCGGCAAGAACATGGTACACAAGAGCCCCTTTCCAATCTGGTTTCATTATTGTTACCCTGTTCATAAAAGCAAGCACGAAACTATATAAATCTAGGTAAGGAGTGAAGGGACCCTAGCAGCTATAGGCATACTACACACGACTCGTGTTGCTGATTCGCTAGTAGACCGCAAATCTTTCTGCATATCTTCCAAAGCAAGAGATGAACAAAAGCAAAGGACCGCATGCACCTAAATCTATGTGGGCCTATTGGTTAGTAATGTGTCAAACACGCGGTGCCAATACTTGGTGGTTAAGTAAGGAATCCTGATGGTGGAACATGCATGTGCTATCTGGCGCCAACAAGGCACAGTGTGCACCATCTATGTATGTGCACACTTTTTATTTGTTGGCTATAAAAACGAGAGATATACAGTTCTCTATCCCAAATATATACAGGTATGCAAATCTTAACCCACAGAAATGCATCTAAAGCATACTCCGTACATGTCAAAAAAAAAAAGCACACAAGAGATTCAAAATCTAGTATTCTCTCTGTCAAAACTAGCGAACCATTGCCTGTGGCATGGTGAAATCCCTTATGAGAAGGAGATTGCTAGATAGCAACAGTATAGTATGAATCATGCTCAGAAGGATGAGATGGCTGGGATTCTTTTTTTTTTTTTTTTTTTTTTGGCTGGGGTTGAGCTTGTGGCGTACCCTTGAACCTTGAATGGATCAGGGGTGCTGACCAGTACCCCAACCATGCTCCCGGATCGGGAGTCCCCGTGACGAAACTGAGAAGTGTCATCACGTTGCCAAGCGGCCAAGGTACCGATATGTGAGCACACGACGGCCAGCTCCAGATGCGGGATCAATGTTCCGTGAGTTTGCGCACCACGAGACAGAGGTCATCGATGACGCCGTCGGTCTCCTCGTGCGCACGACTCAAATAGCGACCACTTGCTGAGAGCGGTGACACTTCCATTGTCATGCAATTCAGAGTCGATGATGTGTGGCGCTCCCATGCAGAGTCGATGATGTGTGGCGCTCCCATGCAAGTGAGATTGGATTGGGCGAGCCACTGATTTGGGGAAGTCAGTTGCTCGGTGAACTGCTTGTCAATCGTAGCAGACTGATCCGCGAACGTCTTCTGCATCTTCTAGTGCACAAGCTTGATACGGGATTCATGGCTAGCTATAAGATTTTCCTAGAAACATGTGTAGTGGTCCTAAGGTGGTGGTGGCAGCGTCAGATGCTCCTGATCAGGCAAGTCCTCACAAATCGGCATGGATTTGAACTCAGGAACTGACTGAGTTCGTTGGATCGAATCTGAGATCAATGACCAATTCCATTTGCCAATCAATCGATGGATTTACAGAATGATGCCATCCGAGATAAATCATTGAAACTCTGATGCCAGGAGTAAGCAGTGGGGATTGGGAGGAAGAACATTAAGGAACTGAGGTAGATGTGGTAGTTCAAAGGAAGGATTACTTCATATCAAGGTTTGTTTTAGAAAAATGATGATCATAAGGAAAAATATAGATTAACTAAATGAGAGGTAGTTTGTACTCCGAAGGACCAAGGAGGACTGGGTGTCCTAAATATTGATGTCCATAACAAATGTCCCCTGAGTAAATAACTTTTCAAGTTGATTAATGGAGATAGGGTTGTTGACATTTCTTAACGCAATCCAAAAAGGATGGATTTAAGATCCAACCCTAGGACGACGCCAAAATGTATAATGGTATCTATCTAATAAGTTAGTCCTGAAGGCGGAGTTAATCTCACATCTAGCAAAAAGGTTACGCCGGTTAAAGAGTTAGACGGAACTAGTAAGGTGTATATCTCCGCATCATTAGCATTACCTACGTAATAGTCAGTCACCCTAGCAGCAATGCTAAGAAATGTGTGTATGGTATTCTTGACATGCCACTTGAATCCTTGAAATAATATGAACATAATATCCGCAGCGTTTAATGCACAGAAATACCATTGCAACACTTCACCGAGTAAGTCTAGATATCATATTTATATTTTACCACGGGATAGGGGTAGGCTTATGGGCAGATTGATTGATTCACTTCTAGTGTAGTAATGTAGAGTAACCATATGAAATCTAACTACTCTAAACAGGGGTAAGTCATATAAAGATAATAATAAATGATAAGTGTCAAGTTAAAGATCATGGTGTGCCACTAGAATGTGTCAAAACGGCTATATTAACATGGTATAGGTAGAGCAGACAAAATATTCCTAAGTTACTCCTACTTATATGTCAATGCATACTACGATTAGTGTAGTACATCTAGTAATCATGGCAAGAAGCCAATATATCTACACATGGTGAACATTCTAAGCAAGATCAAGAACAAAGCAAGTCTACCATAGTAATAAAGCTCAACTTCCCCTACATTCAGAGGGTGGACTACAAAGGACTCAATGGCAATATCACATCCACGATCTACCACACGACCCGGAATGTAGGGTGCAATTACAGGCAAACGTTGTAGAAACACCACATTTACACATTGTCGACCACCCACAAAGTGATCACCTAAGTGGGCGCTATACGACTCCGTGCTTGAATATAAAGAAAATCTAGCTATACTAGATATATAATCATAATAAATAATGAAACATATAATTAAGAATATAATCATTGAATAGAGCAATGTCATAACAAATGTAGCTAACAAAATACTTAGAAGATTAGATACAAGAGAGAAGCCACGAGAAGCTCGACCTCCGCTACTTCTTGACGATCAGGAATCCAAGACAAGCTTGACTTCCTCTAGAACTAGCCTAGATACCTAATGCTCTAATTATGGTGGAACTAGGGCTTGGGATCTTGACTTGATGACTTGATTGGTATGCAGTACAATGAATTAGGGTTTCACCCAGGGGTCAGGGGGTCTTGTTATATAGCCCCGGAGGATGCACCTTGGCCTTGGATGAAACCGACCTTGGGGAAGGGCTTAGATCTCTCCTCAATGGCGTTATGAACCGACCTAACAAGCCGGAGGTCGATAGTGGACCCTCCGGGCGGCTGCCCTAGCCTTCTAGCGCAGTCGAGCTACCTCTATGGTAGGTGGGTCCCACCTTCGGGGGACCTTTCTTCCGGGGTCTTCTAGAGTGTTCTTACATAGGTCCCAAGTTGAGTTGCATCGCGGATAAGTCTTTGTGTTGTATGGCTTGCAAACTCTGGCATTTTCCTATTTAATCCCTAAAAATATATAAATCACCAAAGCTCGTGGAATTATGTTAGTTAGGCCCCTAAACTATGTTTTGTCTATTAATATTATACCATAAGAGATACCAACAAGGGTCTGCAACAAATTTTGAAGATTTAAGAATGAATATCTAAGGGATAAAACATTGACATAGGTTCAACACTTGCCTAGAGATTCTCAGTTTGGGCTGACCTCATGAAGGTAATTAAAGGAGGAGTTTCTCTCACTCGATTTTGGGAGGACTCGTGTATAGCATCATGTCCACTAAAATATATATTTTCTACACTATATTATTAGGAAAAAAGTGTGTTGGTAAGAACAGTGTCATCCACGATACCGTTAAATGTAATCTTCAGAAAATCCTAGGTTGGGATTAATTTACAAGCATGGCATCAGGTGGTTACAATGGTTGTCAATGTGGAATTAACAAACCAGAGGGATCACTTTGTGTAGGGGTTACATCAAAATGGGTTATTTTCGATTAAATCCATGTACAGAGCCTTACAAATAGCACAAGTTGTACCCTACAACACCCTTATTTTGAAACTCAAATTGCCCCTCAAACTAAAGTTTTTTTTAACAAAGGAAAATTTAGTGTGGTGACAGTGGCAAGGAGATAGAAAGTGTTGTTTTTGCTCTCCTAACTGAGTGTATACAACATCTATTCTTTAACTACCATTTTGCTACATTTGTGTGGCGTATTGTTCATATTTCTTTTAATTTATTACCTCCAACTAGCGTCCATAATATGTTTACAGACTGGCTACATGGGATAAATAGGAAACATAAATCTAAAATCCTAGTAGGCGCAACTGTAATTTGTTAGGCAATATGGTTAACTCAGAATGATATAATTTTTGACAAGGACACCATCTTACTTGAAGGTTATATTTAGGGGGATTTACTGGATTAGGTCCTGGTCCCTACTACAAAAGGGGCATGATCGCCAATTCATGAAAATGGGATGTAGTACAATTGAGATAACCGCTATGAAGGTGTTTACGAGACACAATTGGAGATTTAATAATAGAATTGCTTTTAAAATGTCAACCTCGAACTTTCCCTTTAGTTTCTCCGCACCTGAATTTCGTGTTTGTGTTTCTATGGACCGTAGTGTTGTTGTCTGCAATGAGGAACAACTATATGCATTGGTCAATGCAAAAATCTAGGATATTTTTAATATATTCCCTTTTATAAATGGATGTCATCTTGACATGAATGTTGGCGAAGGGCAGCAGTAGCCTAGTAAACGTCGTCAGGGGCGAAGGCACGGTCTTCAACGTACACCTCCTTGTCAACTCTAGCGTTTGGTTGGGTTAGCATGGGGACAAAAGGAAGAGTGAGTACATCACAATGTACTTCACAAATGTAGGAAATATATAACATGGCTTATAACAAGAGATTAGCTATTACCCTAATACCTTAAGCACCTATTTATATAAGTGAAACCAAATCTCCTCAAAGTAACTGAACCAACATGAATCCCATTCGAGTGCTACACTAGGATTCCATCCAAGCAATCCCACACCTTAATTCCATCCATAGCTCCCAACTGTGAACCAGATTCATCAAAATTCCAAAAAATTTCAAGCCTCGAGCAAGGATGATATACCCGTTTTACACTTTGTAGAGGTTGCACCCTTTCACCATGAGTCATGTCCCACATCACGCCTCACACTACCTAGTTGTTTAACGAGGTCACACTATAAGTCCTTTACAAAGTTGTTGTTTCATTCCACCCCCTGCGCATTCACTAAGGATTCATCGGTTTAGTCCCCTCTTGTGCCACCAAACTCTCCACAATAATGCACAGAAATAGGCAACTAATTAGTCAACCAAGTCGCACCATATAGACCTCATGGATGCGCTTATTAAGTCGGGTTACAAGCTTCGAGAACCGTTCCTCCGAATTCAATAGGAACGGACACAAATCTAGTCCACCAACATCAGCCGCCATTCCATGTCATAAACCAACCTCAACCAAACAGCCCATCCTGCCTGATTCCTAATCACCAGGTTGCTAAAAAGGTTATCACCCACCGTGTTGCATAGATCATTAATCAATATTTAAATTATAACCTTCCCGGTCCAACCAAGACCGCAAACTAACCATGGCTCTACCCATCCAAAAACCCAGGTTACATGATGTATTAATTCTAGTAAACCCTAACATTGGATTCAAAATTAGACTCTGCATGGAACTAATGATCTATCTATACTAACTCAAATTAAAATAAATATAGGAGCAAGTATGGTCAAAATTAGAGCATGTTTGGTTGGTGGCCATAATAAGTCATGCCATAGGATAGTCATGCAAACTCTTTCTAACCGCTGTTTGGTTCATTGTGATAACTACAGTGTGACACACTTTCTTAGGAACATGTCCCACTTTTTATACTCTTTTTCGTGCTAAACTTTGCAAAAAAAAAAAAAAAAATGGTTTTAGTTTTGCTTGTCAAATTATTTGTGACAACCACAGTTTGCAAAATATTTAGCATGTCAATCTACATTTGTAACTAAACATGCCTTTCGAACACAAACCAAGGAGAAGTAGATCCTAAGTGGCTGAGCCCGTGCTACTGAAGAGCGGAGTCCATATGTATCTATAGAATTAGAGAGGGGAGATTGACACAAAGGTTCAATCGCACGCATCAAATATGAATTTCAAAATGTTTCATGTTTGTTGTCGGTGCTCTTTCTAAAATTTACACATAGATGTTTGACACTAATTTAGAGTAGTAAATAAGAGAACATATCGGGTGGAAACCACAACATTCATGAAAACCCTCGCGGCAACCACGCGACCGGCGGATGCATCGCTAGGGCAAGCTGGGACAGCTGCCCTAGCTAAATTTCCGCCGCCACAAAAAAAAAAAAACTTAAGTCCACGGCTAAATAATAGTAAGCTGATTCATGCAAGATAAAATCTAAGCCGCGTGACTTATACAGCGGCAAGAGCTCAGAATCTCGATATAATATATATTTATGTCCCCTTCACTTGGCTTTCACGCCCACGTTGCCTTTTGTCGCCGGTTTCAATCTGCGGATCGTCATACAGACGCCTTGGTTTAGCTTTTACCTTGCCGCCAATGGCCCATCCGCATCCAAAGACACATAAACAAAAAGAAAAAGAGAAACTGGCCGCACGCACCACGCACGGGAAACAAGCACCGGTCTGTCTTCTCGCCGACGCGCTTGCGTTCCTCCGTCCCGACTCCACGCCGCCCTCTCGGGCCGCCGTGACGCCCGACGCCGCCTGGTCGCGCCACCCCGCCACCGCAGCTAATCTCGCCGTCTAGGTCGCACAACACACACGGGAAGGCGGGCGCCAGCCGACTCGTGCAACCCTAGCCGTCCCGCGGCCGTGCGGGTGGGCGGAGGCAGCTCATGGAGGAGGAGGATGGGATTCTTGGCCGCCCGGCCGCCACGACCGGGCCGGCCATGACCACGACGATCGGGGTTCTAGTGTTGGCCGCAGACCGAGCGGCTCGCCCCGGCGGATTCAAGGCGGGTGGCGGGGGTGGCTCCGGTGGGTGTTGTCCGAGGGCAAAGAACTATCAATTTATTTTTGCATTTTACCATGTATTGATGCAAAGAACTATCAATTTATTCTTCAAATTTGAGGCAATATCTCAACCGCATTAAAATTGTGTGATTGCAATATATGGATGCATTAATGCGATGTGAATTGCAATGTTCTTGATTTTGGTTTAGTCGGTCATTAGAAGTTCGCCCAAATGCTTTTTTTTTTTTTTCTCATGCTAATGTTCCAACCACGGTAAAAAGATCGGCTAAATTCACCAAAAAAATCACACATGTAGATGATATAATGATACACAACCTTGTAAAATATCTTGTCCAAACTCAATTTTAAGTTTTTGAGATAAAAATAATAAAATTTCAAACAAATCATTTGGATTACTTTCTACCTAAAATTTTTTATTTTTGTATCTCACAAACTAAGTCGAATTTGGACAAGATATTTTAAAATATTGTGTATCATCATATCATCAAGGTGTGTGATTTTTTTGTTGAATTTAGATAACGCTTTTTACCGAAGTTTGCACGAAGTTTTCACAATGTCGCGTGGTTTCCACCTGATATGTTCCCATTAAATATAGACTTATTACATAACTAAATGTACATATTGAGACCAATTTGCGGGGATCGAATCTAGTAAGCCTAGTTAGTCCGCAGTGATTTGATAATGTGATATTATGGTAAACATGTTTTAATGAAAGAATAGTTGTGGTTTAATAAATTCATCTCGTGAATTAGTCATGACTTCTGTAATTTGTTTTATTATTATTATACTATCTGAAAACAGAAAACATTCAATATTGACTCTATGGCATGCGATGTGAATGTGGCACCTCTAGGTCCAGCATCTTGGGCCGACAGTTTGTTCAGGCCGTTAATCCGCATCCGCACCGGGCACGACAGGATACCGGGTGATTCCAGACCCAGCGCGGCCTCAGCCCAAGACAAAGGTCGCTGAGCGGGTGCGGTCAGTCGGCTTGCCGCCTGCCTTCTTGCTTGTTCCTTCCGCAAACCCCCTGCAGATGTAGACGGCACCGGACCGATAAACCAGCAGCGCCTTGCGCCTTGCGCAACGGATCGACTGCGCCGCGGTGGTCGAGTCCAGTCCCGTCCTATCGCCCCCATGGCCCCAACCTCTCTAATCCCTTGTCGCCGAATAGCGATGTGAATGATCCATGTTTTTCTTTCTTCTTGGCGAATGATGTGTGACCGGCGACTGGTCCACTTCCGCAGTGTGGATATTTTTCCAAACACGCCAAATCGGGTGGCACTGGCGCCGGGGTCAGAACAGGGCAGTCCCCAGCTCGTGCCTGCGGCTTTTGGGGTCTGCAATGTGTATAGTATCAATTCTGAAATTTCCATCCATCGAAACATTAAATGCACTAAAAGAAATGGCGCGTATATCGAGTGTATGAAATGTAGGTAATAAAAATTAATTGCATAGTTTAAATGTACTTTGCGACAATTCTTTTGAGCCTAGTTACCCCCATAGTAGGAAATATTTATCACAAACAAATGAAACACGCTACGCCTACATTGCCAAATTTTGCTCTAAACACATCCTAAAATTGGCAATCGCAGTGGTTTGTGGTAAATATTATCCTACCACGGGGCTAGGCTCAAAAAAGATTTCTCGCAATGTATATCTAAATCACAGGCAATTAGTTATTTTGTTTGCCTATATTTCATACTCTTTATATATGTCTTTTGGTATATTTAATGTTTTGATGTGATAGAAATTTTAGAAATTCAGAAGAAAAGTTGGGGAACTAAACACACAGGTTTCCTGGGTCGCATAAAGTTCAACCAAGGGTAACATTGTTTCCTTTATTACGAAAGGTTCCAACTACGATCACTTCATCGGACTATAAAGAAGTAAGGCTACATGTTCAAAGAAAAAAAAAAAGCTATCTCCACCGGAGCATACAAAAGTCGATATGAGTTCGCACAAGATTTTGCCTATCAAAATCGCCCAACGAGGCGATGGATTCAACGAACGCAAAATGCCTACAAGGAGAGAGAGGGCAAGGCAAATATGTGGTGTTGTCTCCTCGATGCATCCTTGTGGAGGCCGTGACGGGGCCCAGAGGGCGATGGTGCCCTACAAGACGATGAGACCGCACCGCAGCCTAGGGGCCGTGGGGCGGGCGCGGTGGTGAGACCGCGGGCGACGCGCGCTCGGGCGGGTCCGCAACGACGGCGTGGAGCGAGCTCTTGTTGGTATACCAGCGCGCCGGTCTACATCGAGGAGGGAGAGAAGAGTAGAAAATTAATTTTGTTTCACTCTCGGGGTTCCTCGATGCAAAAGCGCTAGACATAATGTTTTCTTCCTTGTAGGATTAGCTGATTTCTGAAAAAATTAAGGGTCTAGATGCAAAGTTCCCATCGGCAGCAGTTTTGCGTTCGCCTTCTGTTGTTGGAGTTCGGTATATTTTGGGGTGCTTTTATTCTACTGTACAAGCCTCAAAACACAGATGCCTCTAAAAGCTCTGCCAAATTGGTTCCAAGTCTTCACTTAACGCGAATGT
The DNA here is from genome assembly GCA_015847255.1 of Hyparrhenia diplandra. Lineage (NCBI taxonomy): Eukaryota > Viridiplantae > Streptophyta > Magnoliopsida > Poales > Poaceae > Hyparrhenia > Hyparrhenia diplandra. The sequence continues at coordinate 14,403 of JADLZK010010853.1, read as the reverse complement.
TTGTGTCTTCTTGAATTAATTTATTTAAAAACTAACGGGCTTTATTTGTTCAGATTTTGATATTAATAGAAGAAGCAAGAGCAGTTTCAGAGTTTTTTTAATTGAAATTTGACTAAAACAAAATTTAAAAACACAAACATCATTTTGAAACTCCATAGATGAAAATGAATCCAGGACGGAGCCAAAATCATTAGTGATCTGCTTTTGACTAGCTAATATATATGAGTATATAAATTAATCAGGCATGAAATTTTTAATAATAGTATGGATTTTTTTTTCGAGACGTTATAATCTGCTTGGATAAGATTATTGATGTGTCAGCGTTTGCCTCTATCTACGTGTTTAGCGAGTGATGTACAGTAAGTGCTGAAAACTACGGTTATCCATCTCTACATGACATAATCCCAAAACCGTGTCTTTCAAGCCATTCCGTTAGTTTAAAAGACGTTGCTGACACAAATTGTGTTTATACGGGTTACATACATCCGTATTTTACTGTGCAAAACACACACGGAGTACTATGTCAAATTAACCTTTTCTAGTATTTGTTTCTGGACTAAAAAGCCCCCTTTCATTTCATGCCGTATATGTTTGGAAAAAAAATAAGGATATACAGAAAAACGAACTAAACACATAATATTGTAGTCGATGATGGGAGCCATAAATTTACTGACTAGGTATGCCAAATATTGCTACTTTAGAACCCCTTCCTCTCCTTCTCTCCTTCGCTAGGGCAACGACGGAGGAAAAAAGGCGGCGGAAGTGGTGGTTGCTGGGAAAAGGACTGGCGGGAAGTGGTGGTTGCTCGCCGGTGGCGCCGCGCCCGATTACGAGTGGGAATCGGCCGTCCGGGCAGGTGGCAGCATCGCGTTGACGCCGCCCATGCCGCACGCCAAGCAAACAAACGGAGCAGGGTAGTAGAGGTGGAAGACTAATCCAATTTGGACATCCAATGAATTTTAACAAACGAATCCCAGAGATCAAATTTTGGTGGGGATCATCTCTTTCTAGGGCTCATTTTTTTGAACTTAGAGGCATCCATCGACATTCATGTATCCAATTTCATGCCTATGGGGCGTAGGAACACAAGCAGATTGGGGGCATTCATGCAAGAGATGAGCACATATAACACTAATTTTAGGTTTTGGTGATTTAGTTCCTTCGTGGGGTGATAATATGTGTTAGGTTCGGAGAGGCGGTGATGAATGTATAGGTATTGTTTTTGATGCATATATAGGATCAAATACATAAATTTATAAGGCAAAAGCACTCAACCATTTACCAAAGCGCAGTTGACGCGTCCATCCCTACACACACAACAACGTAAATGACCGAGAGATCCAGTTAATGGCGAGCTATTCTCGGTCATAGACTGCTACGGTGTGCACACAGGAACCCACTAATGATGCTCATGCACGCATGCACAAAAGAAAAGCTGCAGACTAAATATAACAAAGTTTAACTAACAATATGAGTCTGAGCAAAAATGTATAAGATAAAGATGCATACTTAATAATGTTTTTCCTCATATCATGGGTACGCCAAGACATACACCCCCGACACCGTCCATGATTTTAACATCATCCGGCAACAATTGACAACTGCTTTGATAAGGCGCCAACGTGGCGCCACCACTCCACCCAATACCCAGGTATGAACCACACGCCACATCGTCATAAAACAATTATATAACGTTCTTACTACAGCCGCTCGCAAGATCCGGTACGCAACGATCCACGATCAGCAAAGCTTCAACGGTGACAACCAAATTTGACAGAGAGAGAGAGAGCAGCTCGTGTTGGTGGGGGTGTGATGAACTGTTTCTTTTCTTTTTTCTTTTTAAGAAACTGCCAGAACTGGTGTTCCATCAATTTTTCCGTTAGATCATCGATCTGGAAACTTGCTTATATTTTTTTCTCCGTGTGGATTTTTGGGCGTCAATTCTTCTAAAACAATACTTGCACTTTTCGGCTTTAGAGTTTACGTACCGAGTAGACTGTAGAGTAGGAGTATGTCGGATCATGAATGAAAATATATAAGTAAAATTTAACAGTTTTGTAACAGTCTCTGCGGGAAAATTAAAACTACTTTAGGAAGCATCGTCTATGGATTGATCTATACTATAGTCCTCCGATTGCACTGTTTTGTTGGACTTTCATGTCTAGCTTGGACAAACAATGGACTTGATCAGTCTGCCATCAGACACTGGCGATTGGCTTCAACGAAAAAAGAAAACGGCTACCTTTGGAAAGCGAAGAAAAAAAAAAATCAAAAACAGCAGCTAATGGGTCGTGGGGACAAAGAAAGAGAAGGAAAGGGTCAGGGACGGGGACGGTGCTGGAATGGAAGGAGAAACACCATACCAGTCCGTCACCCAGACTTATCAATCCACATCTGCATGCGGGTGCGGGGCGTGCCAGTGGTTCACACGCGTCCTCGTGTCGACGGTCGGCACTCGCTCTGCCCCCAGCGACCCTGCCCGATTCCACAATTCGACGGGACGGCACCTCCTCCAAGGCTCCAAGTTAACGGCAATGCCCGCCACCAACGTCGTGGACGCTTCGCGAGCACGGTAAAGCCATTTTTCTAATAATTAATTTGTTCAATTCAATCCTATACTAATCCTCTTGCCATGGAGGATGCGGAGGCAGTTTTCGTCTGGCAGGTGTGTGTGAGCCGTCTGCCGCGTGCCGTGTGCGTTCCTGAGCGCTGAGTAGAGAGGGCGCAATGCCACGGCGTTGAGGGCGGCTTCTAGAGGCTCAATGCTCATGCCGCTTTGACATCTTTGCCCTCCTGTGCGCAGCGGTGCCCTGGTGGCGGGCTTGGTCTGCTCTGGGATAGATTCACTCTCCCCAGATTCACTCGTGATTCGTTTGGCATGTTTTTGCCGCACCCGCAGTACCGTATTTTGATGATTCTGGTGTAAAAAATTTGTCATATCCATTGGCTTAATAATACAAGGAAAATATTTATTTGATCACAAAAATTTATTGGCTTTTTTAGATAATGGAATTATATTCCTAAAACTGACCATCCTAGGATACTCGGGCCAACAAAATTACAAGCCTAAAACGGTCATTCTGAGGTAAGCAGTTAAGTCATCGAAAACACTCCAAGCACTTTTTAAAAAATAAAACAACTAAAAACTTCGTCCACCAATGGGGCTAGGATGCGTGTAACCCCAAGAACGACATAAAAACCCCATAAGCGCAGTGCGATGAGCGCCACCTTGATGCGGCGTCGTAGGCCACATCAAAGGGATCTTCCACCCGGCCCCGACGTCTCCAACGGTAAAAACGTCATCCAGAGCGCCGCCATCACCGCCCATCCCAACCTGGTGTAGGCCACCGTAGAGATCCGCTTGAAAGACGACAGCCCGGGGCGGAAAGTGGGCGCCTCAGCCCTGCCGTTGTAGTGCAGGAGCGGCCAATGCCATGTCTCCTGGGGCCACGCCTGGCTGCCAACCGGCCGGCGACGCGCACCACGCGCGAAATACAGATTCTGAACAAGCCGACGTCTGGCCGCTATCTCGCCCTTTCTACGACTCTCCACCTTGACGGCCGCCGGTTACCATGGTCGGGCCACCGGCTCTTCCGATACGGCCGAAGCAAATGCCACCATCGCCGCCCGAGAATAGCCTCCATGGTCGACGCATCGCGATGCCCATCGCCCCGGGTCGCCGGATCAGCCCGCACTGCTCCTCTGCCCAAGGGGCGGGCCGAATCAAGCGCCACTGGCGTGGCCTGGACCTTCGCCGCTCCGCCCAAAGCTCACGCCCACTTCACGCCGACGCCCGCATCGCCCAACAAGCCCGAAGACCTCGCCGACAGTTCCACCACCGCTGCCGGGTGGCCCGGCCGGCTGAAGCCACCTCAACACCACTCCATCGTGCCAAATTAGCGCCGCACGCCTGAAGTGCGGATCCGGCACAAAGCCCCTCCCATGGGCCGGCCGCCCGCGTCAGCCGCCCGGCCGGTATTTCGAATCGAGGTTGGCGAGGGACAAAATTTATTGGTCGTCTTCCGTTGCATCGTTTTGTCCATCGTCGATATTACATTCATCTACGCGGGTCTATCCACTTAAGACCACTTTCGAGGCGAACAAGCACTGTGGTGCCCGCCGTCTCTCTTGTTGTCATCCTTCTTTTCCACACGACGAATGGAGGACCTATGGACCTCAATTTGGTTTTAAAACAAATGAGGGGCCAAAATGGTCATTTCATTTTTCCTTTGGCCACCTTGCCTAAAACTATGATAATCAAGTCATATATCAATAGTATTGAATGCAAATGTAAATTTATATTTTTATTAATAAATTTATGTCATATTTGGTTCCTTAAAAATCAAATTTATAAATGGTTTAGGCACAAATTTGAGCTAGACTATACGTTGAATGAAATGGAACTAAGTTGGAGAATGCAAATATAACATAGTGATATATTCCATTTAATTTCTACCCACGCCCTATGAATTTGAGATAGGAAGCATCTTATAAACTTTGAAAATTGAGGAATTTCAAATTCTTAAACTAAAAATAGCTTAATTCATTAACTAGATTCAAATTTCTCCAAAAATAATAGGACCAAACGTGCCCTCCTGAGTTGAATTTAAAATAATTTGTATATTGGAATGGAACTAAACAGTAAACACACCCATACATCCGGAAAGATTTGTATAATTGAATATTTGTGCAAAAAAGGGATTCTTTGATAGAGGGAAGTCGCACTACTCGCAGTCTCGTAGGAGATGTGCTCCTCCGTTCCATAGTTTTGTAATCTTTGACTCATATAAACTACATGTTGACCTCCTCGCCTTATTCAAATTTTTTTTTTTAATAAATATTATACCATTTTTGTTATGACTTATTACATCACTAAAAGATATTGTAATGGCGTTTTTGTTTTTTTATAATTTATATAAAAAAATTTGAATAAGGCGTTAGCCAAACACAAACTTTTTATATAATTGAAAATTGGCAGTGACTGTGGAACGGAGAGGAGCACGTATATACTCGTATACTCAAGCAATTGGCCACGGCGACGAACAAATAGCGAAGACCGAGGGCAAATAATGTAGGAGGGCAAAATAGTAATTTGTGCCGGAGAGAACCATTTGCTCGCCGTCGGTCGCCCACCGCTTCAATGATTCTGCTCTCCAGATAAAGCGAAAGGTAAGCCTCTAACCTTTTTCTATTCCTTTTCCACCCAAACAACGTAACAAACCAACAATAATCCTCCACTGCGTCTCATCCTCCTCTCAAGCTGCGCTCGTACCTGCTTCTTCGGTTCCAAGGAGCGGCGGCCATTGCTGCTGGTAAAGCCAACGCCTCTTTTCCTCACTCGTTTTCCAAATCAGGATTCCTGGTTCTGACGCGGGTTGCCGACTGATTCTTCGGCTCCCTTCACTGCTCGGGATCTGCTCTATCATTTCGTGGACTCTTTTATTTCTTCTCTTTCCTCCCTGTTTATTGGAGCAGCGACGGCTTGCTCCTGTTCTTGTTCGTGTAAGGAGATTTGGTTTCTCTCCGGGTGAGTGTTTATTGTTCGATGTGGAGCCTGGATTGGATTCCTGCTTGGTTTCTGCTTCTTTCTGCTTTGTAATGTTTGGGGACGGCGCACTGAAGGGGGTGTGGAGGCATGATTGTTGTTGCACTTGCACCTGTCCTCCGTTGATTCCTGAATAACCGTCATCATGAGGATGGTGTGGCGCCAACTTGGGATGTCTTCTCTTTGGCGTTCAGCGCAATCGAATGTTCGGTTGCGTGTGTTATTTTTACATCGGCGCGATGGACTTGCGTAGTGCGCGAATCAAGCGATCAGTAACTTGGCATAGGGGGACGATCAATGATACGCGAAGCCGTCAGGTTTCTGATTCTGATTCGGCGGAGAAGTGTTTAGGCATCCGACGCTACGTTTTGGGTGTTGACATACAAAAAATGAGGTTCAGCACTTAATTATGAGAGGATCAAGGGGTGTAGAGGCAACTCCAGCTTATTTCTGAAACCAAATTGTAGGTTGATATGTCAGTGTCATAAAAATTGAAAACTGATAGCTGTAGCATAGGCGCAGGGCAAGAATCATTTGACTTCTTTCGCTGCTATAGGTCAGGTCACTTGATTATTTCTCCGCAACATTATCCAGGTACACCGGGCACCCCGATATTTATTTATTGGTTCCATTTTGCCACGTGGGCAGATTGATGGCGATGGAGGGACCTGTTCTATGCCGTCCTGCAATGCAAACCAAACTGCCGGGCTGCTGCGCTAATTAACAACTCCCTCACCAAATCCGGGCAGCTTGGGACTGCACTGTTTGGTGCCATTTCAAAATACAGGAACATTTCTCTTACATTCATTTCTTCCTCCCATCTCTCTCAGCCATCTACCAAGAGCATAGGTCCATGCTGTAGCTTCAGCTCCTCTTCTGATGGCAATGGATACATGGCAAACTTTAGCGAGAGGATGAAGATTATGTTAATTCTACTGTGCTCGAAGTAGGTAAATCTTCGCACAAGGTGTTCTGCTTTTATATGGGGAATGCCGTTACGTTCAAGTTTTACTTAGATTTATTTATTTGCTATTCCGGATTTGATTTTCCTATGTGATCTGTTGCTTGACTTTCTATGTTCTGCCTGTTTATCACAAGTATCTTACTATGTGAGTGAAAATCTGAATGCTTTCCATTGTGAGCACATGTACTATCGTGTAACACTTACTGATAATGTACCTCTGTTTCAAGCTATTGTGTGTATTATATCATCATTGGTACCATACATTAGTTGCTTCAATATATGTAAGTTGCACAGTTGTCAATTTTAATCAAAAAATCATGTTTGAACTCGAATAATAAGTTGAATTATATTAATGGAATAATAAATAATATTTGATAGTCAATGTATTAATTAGTTAACAGTAGTATTTTGATGTGCCTCCAGTACATGTCTGGATGGTAAATTTGTTTTCATGGTTTTCTTCCAGTTGAGGTGTGAGAAGTGGATCAGAAGGATATGTGATAAAGATGCGAGATGGGAAAAACTTACATGTGTCCATAATTCTCAAGGGAGAAACATTCCAGAGAGCGCACCCCAACCTGCCATTGTTTTGAGGATTGAAGATGGAAGCCAAACTTTACTTCCAATCATTGTTTGTACGTAAATCTTTTGAGTTTGATTTGGTAATTCGGAAGTAGGAATTTTTGTTGACATTAATGCATGTCTACCTTTCAATTTTCTCAGTGGAGATGCCGTTTACTTCTGATGGCAGCTATTCGAATGTCCACATTGTAATACCTTCTACTGTTATTGACACTACTGTTCTGTACTGTCCATTCTGTTTGATGTAGTCTATATAACACCTTTCTGTTATAGGCACGACCGAATCATATATATCAAGTGGTCAAGGAAATGATTGATAAAATGGGCGAGGAATCCTTCATTTGTAAGATTTGTAGTAGTTATGCTTTACTGGCAAGGAGAAGTTAACTTAATTCATCTTCTTATGCCTCTTTATCATGATGGTGGTTCAGGTAAAACTTGTTCGGGTGAACAAAAGAATTCAAGAAGCTTACTGTGCTGAACTTTATCTAACAAAGGTACAAATCTAGTCGACTAATCAGAATACAAATTTCAGCGGGTGGCCACTGCATTAACCTTTAAATATTCTAAAGTAGAAACATCCTGCACTGCAGATTGATGATCCTACGGACAGCATCGCCGATCTTCTCGGCCTTCAGATGCCAAGGCAAACATTGCTGTTCGTTGCAAGGTATTGTTGATGTCCTTGCTAGATGCTAAATCTTTTGGTACTCTGATTTTTATTATTTGCATTGAAGGTTTTAGTACATGCTCATTTGTGGGGGAGCAATTCTCTTTATTTTATCAATGTCTACCCTTTCTTGATGACATGGTTCTCCTCTTTCAGATTTTTTTCTAGTCAGCTTACGCTTGTATATTTTCACTTTTTACTTTTCAAAAACGTAAGACAATCCTAGTCCACTCCACAAATCATAAGTGCACCAGATAGTTAATGTTGTCAAGAAACATACAAGATTGGTAAACATGGTCACATGCTTCCTTAGTCCTCCAAAGTGACATGTAAATGCGTACATTTTTCTTTTTTGTTTATTTGTGCTTTGCTTTAATCTTGAGAAACATTTGATGGTAGTGTGGGTCTATTTGTTATGCATACTAGAATTGCTAAGCTATGGCATGCAAAAATAATTTCAGTCAAGTTAAGAGAATAAAAGTATAATAATAACTAAGAAAAGGCATCAAGCTAATCTTGAATCTTCAACTTCATCGAAGAAAACATGGGTCACTAATCAGTTGAGGATAATATTTGTAACTTAATGTACAATAAAAAAAAAATAGTTAGTTTGTAGGCCAGATTGGGCTTGGGAAAGTACTAACCTTCTGATGATTTCAGTGCTCTTCATAGCTTTATTTCTTCTTAAAATATAAATGGATATATTAGGTTAGCGGAGGTGATGCTTTTTATTTCTTCTAAAATATAAATGGATATATTAGGTTAGCGGAGGTGATGCGGGTTGTATGATGCATGCTGACGTAGAGGAGTTCTTGTGCCATCAGGACGCAGATGGCCTGCGATAAGCACCGAGAAATGAAAAATGCTATATTGCTAGCAGAAATGCAGTATGGTATGTACACGCATGTAGACCAAATTAGTAGTATTTTGGTTAAGAAAAATCTAGAGGAGTATGTGCTTAACTTTTGGAGGAAGAGGAATCCACTATGTTCTTATACTTGCCAACCAACATCCAATGGAGAACTTTGGTGAAAAAAACATCCAATGGAGAACGTTGTAGTACTGAGGTTAAGACTAAAGACAATTCGAGGAGCATGTATCAACTTTTTGAGGAAGAGGAGCAATATGTTCTTATACCTTGCCAACCAACATCCAATGGAGAACCCTGAATTAAAATCAGTAGCAGAATGTCCACATCTCAACGCTTTGTTCTGGACGACAATGTTGAGTGCCGAATGAACAGACAGGAAGAGTGGTAAGTTCGATCAGAGTGACCACCCCTTGTCTTCTTAGAGTCATACTATATACTTGGTCGGGTTTAGGAGATGAGCATTGTAGGGGAAGAGGCATAGCCAAAGATGACTCTCTTCAAATCACACGTGCAACATTGAGTGGATAGCCGGGAAGAGGCAGCATATATATTCATTGCCTCCTCAAGCCAGGTTCCTAGAAAGTGGCGTGAGGATGATCAACTCACCTCACAGCAAATGCAAGCAACAAACCTTTCAGATGTCTTGAGGATCATTGAATGAATGGAGATTATGACTTGGTAGGGCCCTTAGGGTGACGTGGCTTCACGAAATCATAGAGAATTACCTTAGTGGGGGTTTATCTTTATAGGAGTAGTGGATATGCGAAACTTTTTTATTCTCCATATTTATGTCATTCTTGTTTCACTTGGCAATAACAGGTTCCTGTGCAAGTCCATAGAAGTCTTGCATACAGTGATGGCATCAGGACCAGTCGAGCCAGCAAGAATGGCAGTAGCAGCTGGCCCATCAGATGGGTTGTTATTTACAGAGCTTGACAGGTATTCTAGAAGGCGAAAAGAATTATGCAGTACTTGTAGGATTTTTTTTTAATATTTTTTGTTGATCTACCCTCGCTTGGGTGTAAGAAACTTGTTATTAAAGCTTATCTGCCCTGCAACTTATTGGATCGTACCTTTGTTATCTACCCTACAACTTATTGCCCCCAACTGATGAATCAATATATTCTTAGACCTTTCGCTGATATATCCAACAAAGTGGTTTCTTATATTCGAGTATGTTCTGTGCATTTAAGATCCGGAAGGCCAATCTATTAATCTGTATGTTATTTTTTCTTGCTAATTTGCATTTTGTTAGACCTGATGGACAGCCATGTGTGGAGAGGCTCAAGAGTTTGATTGGTGAGGAACATGCTCATTGCAGCCGCCGAAGAGAGATACAAGGATGCTGGTAATGATACATCTTCTTATGTATTCATTCAATTCATCCAGGGACTCAGATTGAGCATCTGGATAATGACTCAAATTCAGTGTTGTATTATCAGAACTGTCTGAATGCTGAACAGACGTCACATTCTTATGCTGAACAGACATCACATCTCTTTTTACTTGCAAACCATGTTCTGCAAAGGAACAAAACAAGAATAATGTGCATCACCTTATGTGACAAGAAGAAACACACTGATCTTGAAGAATAATTATCATTAGTTTAAACCTAGATGTGGTACTTCTATGAAAAGTTCATTATCTGTTGATCACTTAACAGCATTTGAAGGACAAACTGATGCAGCCTAGGTCTAAGCGGAAGAACTGGGCCTGACAGGTTAAAGTCTAGCTCTGTTTTTCTATACAGAAGCCCTTTTCAAATCGCAGATCTGTTATTGTTTTTAACTTGATAACTTCTAACAGCGTTGCATCTCTGGATGGTGTAAATAAAGATGATGCTCCAGCTGAATCTGTGCATGCATTCCAGATAATTGATACTGGTTATGGCTCTATGTAACTAGCTGTACATATTGTATGGACCTAAGAATGTCTTCTGTAAATTCAGACTAAGCTTTAGCGAAAACACTAATCCTTTGGAAAAATTTGGTTGGCCGTGTTCATTTGTATGTCAGTCTGTTGGGTCGAATGTTGCTCATTGAGCTGCGGTGATAAGCAGAATTTAGGTGGTCCATAGAACTAAGCAGAGCTATAATATTTGCATGCTCATTGTAAAACGACACATTGTCTCACTCTGCACTCACGAGAACGCTTTCGTACACAAGTGAACTTTGGTGCTGCTAACAGCGCAGTTTTTCTAACTCTATATTGATGCTTAAATAAAACAGTACTGAAGTTCTCAAGTTCTAAATCGTAGTTCACTTTGATTCTATATATTGTAGTTCATTTTATTTTTCTAGATATATTGATTTTACTATGTAAATATAGTGTATAATTAGATGTATAGTAAAGTCAATGTATTTAGGAACGTTAAAGTGAACTACAATTATATAGTGTATAATTAGGATGTATAGTAAAAAATCAATGTATTTAGAAACGTTAAAGTGAACTTTTCATAATTTGGAATGGAGGAGTAGAAATTGTGGAAGCCACGATCGGGCATGACGCTGTGACCACACACCCTCTTAGCCACGCCATCCCACGATTAGACCTGAGCGCTCCTACAGTATGTCTGAAAGAAAAGTGAGCACCTCTGCATGAACACGTGGTGTCAGGTTGTTTTACAGACACACTGCCAATTCAGATAAGATCGAGCCGAACTTATTCCCCAGCCGGACTGCCGGAGAAGCTAAAACAATTAATTCGAGCCAAAATGAGCTCGGATTGTCTAAGACGTCGTGAGAAGTTTCCCTGCCCCAGGTCTCGCCAATTCTATGGGCGTGATCCATCAAACACAAGAAAAAGGATTTTTTTTGACACACCAACCACTACCCTACAAAGAGGTCACTGAAACAAAATTGCAACAAAGTCCTGATCTAAAAAAAGTTAAGACACAACGTACTGTCCATGATTGATTAGAGTATTTATGAAGCCACTAGTTTCATCGGTTCACGAAGACGTTACAAACCCCGGACGCCTGCAAAACGTCATCAAGCTGAAGGCCATGGATCAAGACATTGGAGAAGAGTACACCTAGAATGAAGTGTGAAGCCACCCAGTTGTAGAAGAGAGCACCTGGTGACTAGGGTGCCACTCATTTGGAAGCGGACCGAGAGGCGAGATTCCTGAGTGGACAGCAAGTGGAGGTGGAGGTGGGAGATAGAGCAGAGAGATCTCTCACAGCGAGATCGACTTTATTATTTCCAATGACCTCGATGTGGCGGCAATTTAGAAGACCATCGCTACCGAGAACAAAATAGGGACACCAAACAAAGCGCTGCAGAAATAAACTCCTAACATCGCACTTCATAAATATAATCCCTTGAAACATCGTTGCATGACATTTGGTGTATTTCACTCTTTTCTTTTTGATCCAAATATACATGTATTTATCTTGTAGTCTAACCTTTTTTTGCCTTCTAGCTTTGCACTTGGCATTACACAAAGATCCATATAGAGATTTTCATTCTATCTTTCAAATGTTCTGCCTTTTCATCTCCGGCCGCTGCCCTCATGCTCTAAGCCCCGACCCCATAACTACCCATTACCTACAACTCTAAGATAGGACTTTCCACTACGGGACACTCTCATACGTGACAACTACTAGTCAAGTGATGTACAATCTACTAGAGAGGCCCCCACTTCCACTCCAGCCCGGCCTCCTGGGGCGAGCCACTGTAGGCGGGAGAGAGAGAGCGCCACTGGCCCGCCTCGGCGCACTCGTAGAAAAAGGAAGTTAGGTTGGTTTTGGCTTCCCCTGTGCTCATCCCGCTTTGTTTGGTTTGGCAGCTGTTTTTTTTTCACCGAAAAGTGAAGGGTTGTTGGTAATCACTACCAATGATGGGAATCTCTTCCTTACTCAGCATTACTTTTTATCACAAACACTCACGTACTCTCGTGGATGCACAAAACATCAACCATAAAAACAGAGACAAGTTTGTTTGACGCAAGCACCAACTCTCGGCCGCTTTTTTTCATTCGTTGCAGGCTCAAGTATTACGCTTAAAATAGACGGCCAAATCACTCGCCAAGACTCACTCCCCGTCTCGTAATGTGGGAACACTAGACCTCTCGTGAGCCTCCACACATCGTGGCTTTTCACTTTGACCTATCCACTGTACATCTCATGCATACATGCATCCACTTAACACAACTAACTACTTTTGATCGGACCTAGTCTGTGCACCAATTTAATGATGCCACCACTCCATACCAAATATCCCAGCCATGAACCACCAACACTATTTTCTACATGCAACTAACAATGTAAACATGCAATGCTTTAATGACAAGATTAAATACGAACAATCACCCCTAATCTTGGCATCAACATTCACAGGAGATCTGACTCATCATCACTTGGAAGCCACAGAGGAAGTGTAGACTCATTTTTCTTTTCAAGACACCCCAAAATGTCCAAGTTTTGGCAATGTAGCATTTTACCCCACTTGTCTTTTCTTCTCTCATCACGGCCACCTGACACCTGTTATAACATAATATTTAGTCAACTAAACATGAAAGGCTTAAAACGAACATCAAACATAAGTCTTAGTGGCCCAACTAATATAATTCCAATGAGCTTTTGGTAGATTTATGACTTTACAAGGACTAAACAGATAAAAGCGTATAAGAACGGTGAGAAATCGTAAGAGTTTATATCCCATACGATGGCCAAGACTTGACCGTGAAGCAACTTAACTCAAAAATGTGGACTAAACACTTCCCAGAAGATACAAGAAGACACCAGAGAAGGGAGATCACGATGGGATCTTATCTCCTCGGGCGGCCGCCGTAGGATTAGGCCGGCCGCCAAAGTACATGTACCAATCAGCCTTTCAACTTTTTATGTCGGTTTACCACCGACCTTGAGGTTGTATCTACACCGTTATTGAAGGTCGGTTTGATCCAATGGTCACTGCTCATCGCCAAGGCCTATATAAGAAGACCCTCGACCCCGGTTAAACCCTAACTCATTCTATTCATTATCTCTTTGACCTATATCATAGAGGTGTCCCAATGTGAGGACAACCTCTCCTCTCTAGTTCTAATCTAGATTAGAAGATCATGTAGAACTAGAAGCCCTAGAGTGAGTTGGAGAGCAAATATCAAGAGAGACAGGAGCCAGTCACAGAGAGACTAGGAGCCACCCTGTTCCTAGAGCTAAGCGCGGGGGGTGAAGGGAGAAGAGCCGGCCGAGGAAGCACCTGGTCTTACCGGTGACTCCTTACATCTAAATTATCAGATCAAGTCCCATTAGCATTGGGGCCCTGATCCCGAGACTCTATGGTAGATCCTTATTTAAGTAGTAAATGTTTTATTACTCTTATTGTTCACAAACTCTTGTTTGAGTAATTTTAATCTATAGGACCCTATAGATTAGAGGAGTTAGCTTAGGTTTAGGCGGTGCTTAGACCGAGGTTGCTTTTGTGAATGTACCCCACATTCCTAGACGGTGGTAGTTCGTGGTAGTGACAGCATTCATTGACTTTGGGAGTCCACCCCCCAAATGATAGGCCAAGTAGGACCATGTTACTGAGGATTGCACGTCTGGTCCTCGCTTCCTTTGAGTAACGCCCCTTGGCATTATCAACATTGCTTACAAGGGTAAGAATTAGACAACCAGAAGGGGAATCTCCCACCTCTTTATCCTCTCAAGTCCTTGATTGCTGCTCAGTGATTAGTTATATGCCTCTATTTCACATCATTCTCCTCGTGGACTGAGATAAACCCCCTCTCTCCCGCAGGAAGTGCCTCACCGGTATCCGCTCGTC